>JAEQBH010004493.1:0-109215 GCA_016808115.1 Tetrastigma voinierianum | reverse complement strand
CCATTTATCGTCTTCCTTTTGTTCCTTTTTTGCATCTCTTGATTCTATCTCTCTTCCTAACACTGTTTATGAGGCTTTATCTCACACTGGTTGGCGCAGTGCTATGGTGGAAGAAATGCAGGCTTTAGATGACAATGGTACTTGGAACTTGGTATAGTTACCTACGGGTAAGAAAGCCATTGGATGCTGCTAGGTTTTTATAGTTAAAGTTAATCCTGATGGTTCCGTTGCTCGATTGAAAGCAAGACTTATGACTAAGGGGTACGCTTAGACCTATGGCGTGGACTATTATGACACTTTTTCCCCTGTTGCTAAGATGACATTTGTTCGAATTTTTATTTCCCTGACTGCCACTTATAATTGGAATCTCCACCAGCTTGATATTAAGAATGCCTTTCTTCATGGCGACCTTTAAGAGGAGGTGTATATGGATCCACCTCCATGGTTTGTTGCTTAGGAGGGTAGGAAAGTTTAAATATCGCCGAGGAAGTCTTTGTATGGTTTGAAACAGAGTCCCCATGCATGGTTTGGTAAATTCGATGGCCAGTTTAAAATTGCTTATCTCTTGAGAAGTAAATACGAGCCACTCTATCTTCCTGAAGCGTAGTTCAAGTATCCTGTTTTGTTGGTAGTGTATGTGGATGACTATTTATCTTGGGAGTGACTCTAAAAGGCATCTCATCTCTTAAGACATTTCTTCAAATCCAATTACAGATAAAGGACTTAAGGATGCTAAGATACTTCTTGTGCATTGAAGTTATGTGAAGCAAACATGAAATCTTCTTAACTCAAAGGAAATATGTGCTTGATCTATTGTCTGAGACTGGAAAGTTAGGGTAAAGCCATGCAGTTCCCCTATGGCTCCAAGCGTACACCTTACTAGAGAAGGCGAAACATTTGAGGATCTTAAGAGATATAGAAGACTAGTTGGGAAGCTGAATTACCTTTGTTAACTACGTCTTGATATTGCCAGTCAGAATGCGAGTGTTCGTAATGCATGGCTCCAATGGTTGACCATTGGGTAACTGTTGAACAAATTCTATGTTGTTACTTGAAGGAGCCCCAGATGTGGTGTTTATATAGTAATCATGGGCATAACGAGATTGAGTGTTTTTCCTACGCAGCAGTTGGGCGGGATCCCCAGTAGGGATGGGGGGTCCCTACGAGTCTTGTGTGTGTCTTTGTTGGAGGGAATGCGGTCTCATGGAAGGTAAGAAGAGAATGTTTGTCTCGATCTGGTGGCAGAATGCGAATATAGAGCGATGACCTGGTCGCGTGTGAGATCGTGTGGCCACGTCAACTCTTGATGGAAGTCGGTATTGAGACACCAATCGTAACAAAACTTTGGTATGACAACTAGGCTACCCTTCATATTGCTTTTAATCCTGTGTTCCATGAACGAACTAAGCATATTGGGATAGATTGTCATTTTGTTCGTGAGAAAATACAACTCGGGTTGATTTCTATAGGATATGTGAAAACTGGAGAACAATTGGGTGATATTTTCACAAAGGCCCTAAGTGGGGACTGGGCTAATTATCTATGTAACAAGTTGGGCATGATTAATATCTATGCTCCAACTTGAGGGGCATGTTACACTTGTCACATCTGCCCCCACATATATAGATTTGTAACCCATTAAGGCTTATCTTATAAAATTGTAATCTATTAAAAGATTAGATTAGCTTTTATATATATATATATATATATATATATTCATAATGGATCTATGAAAAGAACAAGGAATTTATTCCTCTAATTCTTTTGTCTTTCTTTCTACAATGAATAATGCATGCTATCATTTAGACTTTAGGAGTCCTTGAACCACATATTTCCAAGGTCCATAGTATTGCTTTTGAGTTCTTTGTGTAAAGCATCATTGAACAACATCATGTGATATGTTTGTTAGGTCTTGCTTTTGTTCAAATTATCATCTCCCCACATTCAAATCTTTGAAGCACAAATCATCCACCCGGAGTTCCTCACTTACGTAGAACAAGCGACATCATCACATGAGAGCATATCTTGTTTGTCTTAGTATCAAATGGCAATTGCTTATATGTTATAGAGTCCGATGAGTACAAAAGTATTTTCAAAATTATTTTACTGCATGCAATTTCTATTAAGCAGGTAGGACATGATAAACAAAAGTAAATGACAATATGATGAAAGATATGGAAATATATTATTCCTTGGGAGGCAATACCATGTGATCCCTTGTCACATGTATCCTTCAAGGGACCCCATTGTATATTCTACTTCTCCATTGATTTCATTTGAGAATACTTGGCACACTACACTCTAGCATACATTCTATAAATATGCCTTATCAAAAGGCAAACATCAACCAAGTCTCAAAAGCCTCTTGTTTGAAACTCTTAGAAATCCATTTCCACCATCACTTTTTGAGTAACAAAATTTGGAACTCATGGCGATCAGTTTTAGAAGAATTATCCTTGCAAAAACAAATCTGACGCATTCTTCCATCTCGGAGTACGCAAATGTGCCTAAAGGCCATGTTCTGTCTATGTTGGAGAAACTCGAGGAAGAAGAGATTTTTGTGATTCCAATTTCATGCCAAAATCCTTCATTCAGAACTTGCTGAGTAAGGCTGAGGAAGAGTTAGATTTGATCATCAGCCGGTGGTCTGCAATCCCATGCAGAGAAGAAGCCTTCATTGATCTGGCTTGTGGTTTGAATTGCTCATAGGCAAGGAGAAAATCTGGCTCCAACATCTGAAGGACTGTGAATCTCTAACACAGTGACCCCAAAAACCAATCCCACCAATTTGTAACATTGAGAAATGAGCTTTTTGTAGTGAGATTAGTATAAATTCCACCCATTTTCTGTAAGTGAGGTTCACAATTAGAATTTCTTCCATTAATAACAGGAAGAGCTTATCTTTTTCATAATCTTCACCTTTTGTCCTTTAGCATTCATTCAGAACAAGGTTTACCAGATTCAATTTACCAATAAAAAAACAGATACTCTCTCTAATCTGATTTCATGATATTGAATGCCAACTACCTGTTAAAGAGAATGATTAATTAAGCAAGGGAAACTGAAAACAACTCCATTTTCACTGGGTTAAGTCTGTATGCATTAATTGTTTCTTTCTATAATAGCCATGTCATCATTTCTTCTACATTTCTCTTAGCTGTTAAAACATTAACAAGGAAATTTGAATAATATGTTTTTTTGCAACATCATCACATGCCACAGCTCCTTTATGGATACCGGAATAAATATAGTCCATCCTAGTTGGTTGACTCAAATCAGTAGGCCATGATGAATCCTGGCAAATAAATTTCAGAATGAAAACCACAGCAATCTTATAATTAGTTGGGGAGGCGAAGAAATAGCCATTAACCCTTGTGATGAATGTCAAGATGGACCCTATTAGATACTTTAGCACCATGAATATATTCTTCTCATCCTAAGGATATAGCATCCCACTGTTATTTTTGCTCCAAGACATCTTTTTGAGCCATTTTCCTTACTATTGCTTTTCTGAGAAGGTTAAAGTCATTGTGATTCTGTAAGTGTGTCAGGATTTTCAGTGCTAGTAGAAAATGCATAATTTTCTGTCATATTTCATGCATATTCAAAATTCATACAGAAATCAGTTTCTCCTGAACTTAGAAATGTATATCTTAAATAAAAAACTTTGCCTATATGGTGCTTTTTTGGAAAGAAAAAAACTTCACCATTTTAAATGCACCTAGGACTACTTTACACATTTAAGCTATAAATATGATCTTCGGTTTGCCATTTTCATTTCCATCAGTTAAGATTTTCCCTTCCCTTCAGTTATAAAGGATGGTGCTTTTATTTGAGAACCTGCATCCCCAAGTCAAACTTGATGGAGAACTTGAAAAACCCTTACTTGAATAATTGATAAATTTGTCTAGGAATTTGGGGAATATATGTTGCAAACCAACTTAGATTGTCCATTTATGAATAATGCATGTTTTGTATTTAGACTAGTAGTTCTTGAAGTTCATCCATTGTCTTGCTTTTTGAATTCTTCATATATAAAGCATCACAGGACAATACCATATGATATGTTGGTTAGGTGTTCCATTTCAAATTTTCTTCTGCTATATTTACTGCTGAATACCGAGGAGCATATCATCACTGGTTCTACTTGTGCAGAACAAGAAATATCATCACATGAGGATATAGCTTTTCTGTCCAGTATATCCTAATGATCGGTTGGATAACATATCTGCCTGTACTGTACTACAAAATAATGATTTCAAGTGATTCTCTCTGCTGTTTGTATATTTGGTGGTAGGCCACTTGTGAAGCAATCGATGATAGCAGTATGACCGAATGTAAAATCTTATTATTTAACATCAAGGAGGCAAAGCCATGTGAAGAGACCATTGCTGCTGGTCTCTTTCACCATTCATTCTATTATCTGGATACTAGTCATTTAGAATTTGTTCTATAAATACACCTATTCTAAGACCATATCAAAAATCAGTCCCAAACCATTCCTTTGTTTTCTAAATCATTTCTTCACGAAAATTTAGTTTGAAAAGAACCAAGTTTGAAACTCATGGCAATCAGATTTCTGAAGGGATTAACCCTGCAAAAGCAGATTCTGAGCGCATTCTTCCATCGCCAGATTCAGTAAATGTGCCTAAAGGCCATGTTCCTGTCTATAACCAGGGGAGAGTCTCAAAAGAAGAGATTTGTTATTCCATTTCATACTTGAAGCATCCTTCATTCAGAACTTGTAAGTCAGGCTGAGGGAAGAGTTCGAGGTTTTGATCATCCACTGGGTGGTCTCACAATCCCATGCAGGGAAGAAGCCTTCATTGATCTTACTTCCAGTTTGAATTGCTCATAAGCAAGGATGAAAATCTCAAAACCACCAGCCTGAAGGGCACTGAAGCTCTACCAGTCCTGACCCCCAAAAACAAAATCCCACCAATTTTGAAACGTTGAGAAATAGGCTTTTGTAGTGGATCGTATATATTTCCATCATTTTTTTCTATATAAAGTGAGTTTACAGTTGAATTTCTCCATATTAACAGAATAGCTTTACTTTTCTTCTCATTTTCTTTTGTCCGTCGCATCATTCAGTACAAGGTGCTCCATTATTTAAGTTCAGTTGCAATAAAAAAAAAAAAAGCAGATCCCTCACCTATTTGTCTAGTTTCATGATCAGGAATGCCTACTACCTGAATCAACATTGGAACCAAAATAACTCTATTTTCACGGGGTTAAATCTGCTATCCATTAGTTATTTCTTTCTATAATCGCCAAAATGTCATCATTTTTTCAATGTTTCTTTCTGCTGTTAAAAGCATTGACAAGGAAATTTGAATATGGTTTCTTATGAGGCTATTTTTCATGCAACATCATATGCTACAGTTCTGTAATTTGTTACTGAAATGAATTTAATCCGTTCTAGTTGGTCGACCCAAATCAACAGTAGGCCATAACGAATCCTGGCAAATAAATTTCAGAATTTAAACTACAGCAATCTTATTATTAGTTGGGGGGCAAGGCCATGTGAGACCTTGTGTTGAATGTCCAAAGATGGACCCTATTAGAGACTTTTCTGCACTCGGTATACATTCTTCTCATCTTAAGGATATGGAATCCCACCGTTGATCTTGCCTCAAGACATCTTTGAAACCATTTTCCTTACTATTGGCACTAAGGAAAGGTTAGAATTAAAGTCATGGAGTTTCTGCTGGTCTGGGATTTTCAGTGCTAAGTAGAAAATACTTCATGTTCAGTCACATTTCATATAAGTTCGAAATGAAAATAGTACTCAATTTCTGTCCTGAATTCAGAAATGTCCATCTTAAATAAAAATCTTTGCCAAGGGTGTTCTTTAAAGTGATTGATTTTCTTAGTGTCATTTTAAATGCACCTAGGCCTACTTTACAAATTTAAGCCAAAAATATGATATTCCTTTGCCATTTTCATTTCATCACTAAGCTTTTCCACTTCCCTTGAATTCACAGAGGATGGTGCTTTTATTTTGAGGACAGCGCAGTCACATGATGGAAGTCTGAAACAATCTTGCTTAACACATTTTACGTCTAAGAAAACAGAAATAGTTTTGTCTTCAATGAAAATTTTGATTTTCTTTCAAATATCAGAAAAGTTGTTGCATGTCAAGATCGTGAGGCAATAAGGATAAAAAACCTGTTGAAATCAATGGCTCGAATAAATCTGAAACAAGAGAAACACAGTTACGTGGGAAACCTTTGGGGAAAACCAACGGACAAAGGAGAAAGTTTCACTATGAGTCGAGTACTTAGGCCTGTGGAATAGATAATAGACCTAATGATATTACGA
This sequence comes from Tetrastigma voinierianum, assembly GCA_016808115.1. Lineage (NCBI taxonomy): Eukaryota > Viridiplantae > Streptophyta > Magnoliopsida > Vitales > Vitaceae > Tetrastigma > Tetrastigma voinierianum. The sequence goes on along the minus strand of JAEQBH010004493.1, from coordinate 102,891 downwards.
AAGAAACATGAGCATGAGTCCATACCGCCGGCTAACCCTCTGCTACATGATAGATCCCTATTTTTCTCAGTTTTCTTTTAACAAAGAAGTCGCACCTTGGAACCTTTAAATTAGATGCATAAGCCCAAAACCAATATTTGGGTCATAAATCAACAATCTCCACCTTGACACATATTCCCATCATAAGTAGAAAACTCCAACGAACTCTATATCTCAAAACAAGATCAAAACCACTCCTCTTCCACAACAAAGCCCCATAGGACAAAACTCAGCAACCAAGTCCCATCAAGTTTTAACAATGCACAAACTTGGCTATAGGAAGTGACTTAGTCATTATATTTGTATGATTGTCTTGGGTTCCAACTTTACTCACAACAATGTCACCATAAGCAATAATCTCACGCACAAAATGATACCTCACATCGATATGCTTTGTCCTCTCATGAAACATCTGATCTTTGGTGAGAAATATAGCACTCTGGCTATCACAAAACAATGTATTGATCTACAATTGATGACTTAGCTCCCCAAACAATCCCTTTAACCAAAGGGCCTCCTTACAAGCTTCTGTAACTGCCATGTACTCTGCCTCTGTAGTTAACAAAGCTACTATAGACTGAAGAGTAGCTTTCCAATTAATAGTACAACCTCCAATAGTGAACACGTATCATGTAAATGATCTCCTCTTATTGAGATCTCTAGCGTAATCAAAATCAACATACCCTGCAACTCCATCTCTAGTCTTACCAAATTGCAAACAAACACTACTAGATCCACGCAAGTATCACATAATCCACTAAAGTATTACATGATCCACTAAACTGCTTTCCAATGTTCCTTGCCATGTTTTTCCATGTACATGTTGACTACATTGACTTCATAGGCCAAATCTAGACCCGAACACACCATGGCATGCATCAAAGAACCCACAACACTAGAATATGATACTCTAGACATATAGTTAAGCACTCATATGACACATTAGACATAAGTAGATGAAAGTTTGAAATGAGTTGCAAAATGGAAATGTGAGGCTTGTCGGTATGTTGAACTTTCGAATCACCTTTTCAATATATCTTTTCAGACTCAAGGATAATCTTCCTGCCACTCTATCCCTCAAAATCTCAATCCCAAGTATTTTCTTGGCTATTCCCAAATCTTTCATCTCAAACTCATTATTAAGTTGCGCTTTTACACTTCTTATATTCTCTTTACTCCTAGTTGCTATTAGCATGTCATCAACATATAAGAGCATAAACAGAAATGACTTGTCATTGCATTGTTTGAAGTAGACACAACTATCAAAGCTATCCCTCTTAAAATCATGAGAGATCATGAATGAGTCAAATCTCTTATAGGTAATCTAGAATTGAAACTTTAGCTTGATAAAAGGGAGACTTCTTAAGTAAGGCAAGCAGGTCCTCACCCACAGAAGCTGTAAAACCCTACAGATTCTTTTGCTTGCTTAGATGTCCTCCTCAAGTTCCCTAGGTAAAAATGCAATCTTCACATCCAACTATTCAAGCTCATAATCATGAAAAGCCACAATCCCAAGAAAATATCGAAATGAGCTATGCTTTACCATTAATAGAATACATTTGTGAAGTCAACACCTAGAATATGATTGTAACCTTTACTTAATAGTCCCTTGTACCTTAAATTCCCAACCTTGAAGATTGTGCATTCTTTCTTCTTGAACACCCATTTTACCTTTGAATGACTTTCTTCCTTTAGGTAGCCTCACCATGTCCCATGTCCCATTTTTATAAAGGGACTCCATCTTTTCTTACATAGAAATCATCCACTTATCTTAATCACTGCAACTTATTGCCTCTTCATAAGTGGATGGCTCTTAACTAGACTTAATATTATCTACTACACTCAAAGCATATGCAGCTTGTTCGAAACTACCATATTTATGTGATGGCTTAATAGTCCTCGTCTCTCTATATCTTAACAATGGAATCTTGTGAATTTGGGCGAAGAACATGAAACACTCTGCTCATGAGATTAGGAACCAAACTGGAGTCAGGCTCACTGTTTGCAGCTCCTGTTATACAGTCTCAACGCTAAGTCTATAGGAGCCAAAACTTGGAATCAATAGGGTTCGCTAAAGTCATCATAATTACCAATTTCTTGGTTTTTCGGACATGAATTTGTACTACCTAAGATTTATAACCGAAATATAAACTACTTATCAGGTTTGCAATTTATTATCAACATATGGAGCATATGTAGGAATCAATAATTTTCAAAGTCTAAATAGAAAGTAGCAGGTTAATACCTTTAATGTCATAGTGCTTGAAAGCTAAGTGAGGGAAGATTTGAGCTTGTGCATGTGCACCTTTAAGAAAGGTCATCAATATCTAGCACCAACAACTGCTTCAAAGGAAATGTGCTAAAGCTTTGGCAAGTCTTTGCGGATAAAGTTCTTTAAAAGATTAACAAAAATAAGAATGAAACCAAAGGCAACAAAGTCAAGCCAATTAAAAGGACTAAGAAACACAAGTATCCAAATGCAGGGTGAGATCATATATTCTAGACACATGCGGAGGTCTGAGGCCCAGAAAATGGCCTTGCCTGAGCGTGGGTAATTTGTGGCTTAGAAAAGGATTGCAATGCTTTAACGAGTGTGCGACACACAATCCGTATTTTTGTAGTGTTTTCTTGTCATGCCCATTGATGCTTGAGATTGATCATTGGGATAGGCATATGAACCCAGTAGTGCGTTTGTGAAGGCCCCCAGGCAGCTCAGAGCCAGCGGGTATCGTATAAACTGGAGGCATGCAGAGGTGCTACATGTGGTAATACACTTGGAGACCGTCCTTTTTCATTCCCGCCGCATTGCGGCATGACCGCTGCTTGATCTTAGGTAATTTGACACGAAAAATTTTGTCTGCCTTCCACGATTGCTCTTCACAGGTCCCATGGTACCCCTCTGGTTACACGAATGCTGGCCAGCAGGCCTCTTCTCTCTCTCGACTCTCTTACAATCCATATAAATAAAGTTGTTTTTGGCCCACTCCTTGCAGAATGCGGGTTCCCAAGCTCCCTCATCTCTGTATTTGTTGTTTAGTTGATATTACATGTCTGCGGAGATGCCTTGCCTTAGAAGGTGGGGCACCTACGATTAGTCCATAGTGATTACAAAATGCCGATTAGTAATGCGGTATCACCGGTTGTTTATGCCATGTCGTGTGCGATCCTCGCTTGACTTGCTACGCCAAGAAGTATCGTGTTATTTTGAATGAAGAGTTCGGTTGTAGATTGAAAGTTAAATTGATTTTGCTATAACAACAACTTGCAATTTTTGATTTTCTTTACTTGAATGTTGAACTTTTATAGCTTATGTAAGACTATACTTTAGCTTCACTTTCTAGATAGGTTTTATGTAATTTGAATTTTTAATTGTACTATTGTTATGATTTTATTGGCATTTTAGGATCATGTCAATCTACATTTTTACATGAAGTTTGTTATATTTCTAATCCAGGATAATAATTGAAGTTTTAATTATGAAAATATATATGATGCGAAAGCGATTACTGTACAAATTCTGATTGATTACCTAGGAATGGTAAGTTAGGAAACCAACTTAACTACATATTACCTACTAAATTGGCAAGTTAGGCAGCCAACTTACCTACAGATTACCTACTAAATTTGCAAGTTAGGTAGCCACATTCCTTACAAATTACCGACAATATAACGACAAAGGCATGTAAATTACCTAACCAATTTACTAACAATACAATAGTCATTAAATTTACCTACAAAGTACTTAATAATAGAGATCGTAGGTAAAGTCCATTTTCCCCAACAAAATATGACACAAGAGTACCACCATTTCTGGAGCTAAAATCTATAGGTAGGTAGTACCTACTATTTCACTTTTTGTAAGTAATTTTTTTAAGACGGGAGATTACCTCTGACGATTATTTAGTAGAGGAAATGCGTTGAAGTGAAGCTGAAATACCTATAAGAGGTTTGCATCTATTACCTACAAAAATGTTTGTAGGTAAGCTGTTAATTTCTTGTGCGTACGGCTATAAGGTGGGAACCAAAGAAGGAAGAGTCGAGATTCATGATGTTTCTGATGGGGTTTGAAAAAATGGGCTCAGCGGAGCCCACTCGCGATGAAGAGGCGGCGCCCGTGAGAGAACTACGAGCCTTAGACCTTGACCCGGAATGGGGGCTCGATCAAGCGCTAAGCCCGAGCCCGGTTATGGATGATCAAGAGGAAGCCCACATCCCTGCCAAAATTCAGGACTAAGATCCCATCAATAAGGGAAATAAACTAATCCCCAATAACATATTAAATCCCATCGATAAGGGAAATAGAATAATCCCCGATAACGTATTATCCTGCAAATCCAACTAGATCCCATCAACAAGGAAAATAAAATAGTGCCGATCCTTCTTGCAGCTCATCCCTACGGATCAAAGCAAGATCCCACAGTAAGGAAGAAGGATAATTAAATAAAGTGCTATGTCAAATCAAATCGGAAGTACGATAAAAGCAAGAAATATCCCGATCAATGGGGAAGAAAGAATCCTAATCACCATCCAACTGGGAAAACATATACTATAAATACCAAGTCACCCTATCAGTGAAAGGTATGCAACACATTAAGCCCTCAATGACCTATCTTTTCTCTCGAGGAAAGAAATGGCTTAGGCATCGAATGGCCACGAGCGAACCCACATAGCCTTCTTCTTTCTTGTTTTTTGCAAAGGAGAGCAACGCGGTGCACAGGGACGAACCCGATGCTTGATCCAGGTAAACGTGGCCGAAACACGGCTCCGAAGCCCGATCCGGTTGAAAAAAAGGCATCGTCGGTTAAGAGCGTCTGTAGCAAGACGATAGTTCCTTGATAAATAAAGACTGATTTCTCAGTTACTAATGGTATCAACCCGGAACACAAGAAGGAGCAACGTCAATCCACCAAGGATGCAGGATCCACCAGGTAACGCGGACAGCAGACCACCTGGCTGGTTAGAAGCGATGCAAGCCAACGAGCAATTGGGAGGCGCTCAAGCCTCCTGATAACGCCTAATAGGAGAGTTAAGAACAACTCACCCCGACGGATACAAACGCCCACGGGAACACGACAAGCATGGAAGGTCACAACTTTCCCTCCTCATGAAGAGCAACACAATCTGAGGCCCATTCCAAAGTCTTGAGGCATGAGCGGGGTCGCGTAGAGTGGGGGGCATGGAGAGGAGGCCACAGTGGCACGGAGGAGGCGGCGAGCAGCACGCTGGGGGGCATGTGGGAATGAAGAACCATACCCTCAACAAGGGACGGAGGTAATCATGGGAGCGAGGTTCAAGAGCCTCCGACAAGAGCTCGGCCGGGTGTGAAGGAGGTGGTAAGAGGATCAGCTCCGACGCTATGAACCACCTTAGTACAATGGCCGAGTCGCACTTCACGTGAAGTGCTTCACTTCCCTATTTCGATGGAATTAAGGATGCCACAAGTGGAAGCATTCGATGGTGTCAGGGATCTAGTCGATCATCTCAACACTTACAAAAACCAAATGGAGTTGCATGGGTACCAGGAATACATTGCGTGCAGGCTTCGCTATACATTAAAAGGGCCGTTGCCCAGCTGGTTCCACCCCAGCCAAGGCTTAGCGGAGTCATCAATCTCCCTCATTGAAGAGCTATCCATTGCGTTAGATCTCTCACTTCATTGGGGACCAGGGACGATATAGAAAGCCAAATTATCATTCAGCGACCATCAAGCGAGCTTCGCCAAGAAAGCTGAGGTCTTATGTCAGTTGATCATAGAGGTCTCGAGTAGAGGTGGAGTATCTTTCGGCGAGGATTCGATCTTTTGCATTCATTCTTTGGATGGGGTTCAATCGATAGACTTGATGTTTTCCATCTCCAAATCCCCAAGAAAGCATGCGTGAGGTACTCGTAAACGGATACATTAGCGATTTGAAGAAAGCCCTCATATCGAAAGGGAGCTCCTCCGCACATAAAAAAGAAAAGCTGGGACGAGACGAAGCAGCGAGGGCCAGACCCCAAAGACAAGACGAAGGAAGGTCTCCCAAGAAAGATAGGAGAACGGTCCCCGAAAGAGCATGGGAACCTCGGGAGATGGAAATGCGGGCCCGCGCGACAGAAAGACAACAATGTTGATGCCTCGGCGGTTCCCTTGCTAGCATTTTCACATATCGTAGTCCTGTGAAGTGCGAAGCGAATAATAGTTCTGAGGTGGCCAGCTCAAATGAGTCGGGACCACATACGAGAACTGACCGCTAGATATTGCAAGTTCCACTGGGGATTATGGGCACCACCACGAGGATATTGCATCTGACAGAAGGAAATAGAGTATTTATCTGGTGCGGCGGTATCTCAGGCACGCCATGAATCCCGGCCTCGAGTGGGCGCACATAACTAGCTGGCTCGAGCGAGAGCCACCACCACCACCTCGGCAGTTGCGGCTGTCAGACAACGCTGTGAAATCCGCGTGATCTCGAGGATTGCGGGGAGGAATCGTTTCGGCTAAAGGAAGGCCATGCGTAGCATCAGTGCAGTAGAGATAGCGAAGTACAAGCGATGTCAAACTACCTCAACCGACTTACATGCATAACTTTCCCTCCGACTCGGACTGGGAGGATGCCGGCGCCCATGGCGACCTCCAGTAGTCGACGATTTGTGGCCAACAAAGCGGTCCGTGGTCCTGAAAGTTGACAAACGAAAGTTCAGCCGACATCATCTTCACCTGCCGGCCTTGATAAGATGGGCGCCGGAAGGAAGAATGGAACTGATAGCACCATGCGGGAGGATTCTCGAGAGGAGAAAGGTATTTACCATGGGCTGTCCCAGCTGGCCTCACCTTGGGAGATCCCCCATTGCGGCGGCACGACGGCAGAAGCCAAGATTCAACGTGGTAGACGCCCCATGCTTATAATATGTTGATGAGCGGACCCTCTCTTAATCTGATAAAAACCATTTTTTTTCATAAAAACACCACATGATGATCAAGTTTCCCTCTTTAGTAAGTGGAATAGGAATGGTTCAAGGAGACTAACGAGTGGCCAGGGAATGCTACTTAGCATCCATGAAGTAAAAAATGGTCGATAACATATCCTTGGATGAGCTCGAAATGTGCGACGAAGTATTCACCCGACCTGAGCCCTCAGAAAAGCTGGAACCTGTACCATTGGATGACGACCACGATCACCTGCTACCATAGGCTCCCCGGCTAAGCGGAAGATCTCAAAGGAAACCCTCTCACCAATTTTGAGACAAAACAAAGGCGTCTTGCTTGGAATGACGAGACATGGGAGGAGTCTGACCCTCGGTGAGTTTACCCATGGGTGAGCGTCGGTCAGGTCTTTGAGCCCGAGTAAAGGAACAAAGAGGAGGAGCTTAGCTGACAGTAGCGATCAACGAGGAGAGTCGAGCAAACTTCTCCAGCCGGGAGGCCGATCAAAGAGGTGGAATATCTGAATGGTTGGACAGCGTCGTGCTTATCAAGAACAAGCGGCAAGTGGCGACTGCGCATCGACTTCAGCGACATCAGCGAGGCGTGCTTGGCTGCGAGGGCGGGTTTCCCTCTACAGGTGAATCGACCTCATCATAGTGCCAGCTCGCGGCCATGAACTCCTCAGTTTATGGATGCCTTCTCTACCAGCACCGTCGGATCAACAGGACGGATGACCGAGAGGCCTCGTTTGTCATGGGGCGGGGGAGCTATTGTTATCGTGTGGGGGTGATGCCACCTTTTTGGACTCGAACGGGAGCTACCTACTAGAAATTTGGTGAGATAGGATGTTCCAGAAGCAGATAGGAACGACCATGGAGGTGTACATAGATGACATCTTTGGCGGTAAAATCCACCGACACCGAGCTCCACGCCCTGGCTCATCTATCGGCGTTCAGGATCCGAGGAAGTCTGACATGAGCGAATCCGGCCCGAAGAGTGTGCGCCCCGGATTATCGGCCGGAAAAATTCCTAGGTTTCATAGTCAACCACCAAGGAATTGAGGCAAATCCAGAAAAAATAAAGGCTGTGCTCAACATGTCATCACTCTCAGGCATAAGGAGGTCAAGCGTCGACGGGTGGATTCTTTGCTTTACGAGTCGATTGCGTATCTAGGGCTAGTGATAAATGTCGACCTTTCTTCGAGTTTTGAAGGCCTTTCAATGGGATACGAAGTGCGAAGAAGCATTCTCAGCATTGAAAACATATTTGAGTTCACCACCCCAATTTTTGCCAAGCCCCGGGTGGGGGCTCCTCTTCTATACTTAGCGGTATCGAGACTTCGACCAGCGTCACTGCTGAGACAAAGGCCAGAGTGCGACCACCCAATTTACTATTGCAATCATGCTATGAGAGGAGCGGAAGAGAGGTACCCGAAGATGGAGAAATTAATCTTGGCACTAGTAAGCTGCTGACTCGGGCTCGCCTTACTTCAGGGCTCATACCATAGAAGTTCCAACAGGAATATCCGATTAAAAGCAAGAGTGTTAATAAACGAGGAGACCTTAGGAAGAGTGATGAAGTGGGCCATAGAGCTGAGCAGGGTTCGACATTAGATATAAGCGAAGCGTAATAAAAGGCGGGTCTTAGGTAGATTTCGTCATGGGTTCACCTCGTGAGCCTCTCAGGAACACCAAGCAGGCGACCTACCCGTTTGGAAACTACGTAGACGGAATGATGACGCCGCGAAGGAGCGAAACCGGTTTAATCCGACCTCCCGGAGGAAGGAATAGACGTGCGTATGCGCTCAGTTCGGTTCCAAGCCTCCACAGCGAGGCCGAGATATGGGGCCAGAGTCGAGCTCAGCCTCGCCATTCACTAGGGATTGACCGGCAGGGTGCATGGTGACTCCCAACTGGTAGTAAGACAAATAGAAGACACCTAAGAGGCCAAAAGCGGAAGAATTATCCTATACCCAAAAAAGGTATGAGATTTATTGAAAAAGTTAGGTCTTGGTCATGTCAAGGCATATCCCCGGGGAGAACTCAGGAGTTGGTACCTTGGCAAAATTAGCCTTGACCTCACGAGAAGACCTCGTGAGTCAACACCTACTCCGAATACTTTGCGAGAGCTATGCCATAGATCTATGGCGTAGGTTCCGAATCGGGTTGAGAAGCTGAGGTTGGATGGACCCCATTTGGGATTACATAATAGACGGATGTCTGCAGACGACGAAAGAGCTGACTAAAATCGGAATGAGGGATTACGACGGGTTCACTAATCATAAAGGAAGCTTGTATAAGTGAGGTTTCTTCACACCCATCCTTAAGTCATCGCGGGGAAGAGACCAGCGAAGATCGTGCTAAGGGAAGTACGGTATATACGAAATCCATATCGGGCTCGGGCATTAGCGGGGAAGGTCTTAAAGGCGGGGATAATGCGGCCTGATACTCGGAGGACGTGGCCAGGCCACAGGTCGGGGAGATCACGAAGTCTGCTAGGAGCATGCGAGATCTCACGCCTTCCCACTATCGAGCCATGACATCAATTACAAGCCTGGCCTTTCCAACGGTGGGGTTTGGACATCGCGGGACCTCTTGCCCCTTAGGGAGAGGGTGATGTAAATTCATCGTCGTTGCGGTGGGTGCCGCCCAAGTGGGCGAGTCGAACCTTTGGTCATAATCCTGAGCGAAGATACACAATTTGTATGGCGAGCCATCATATGAGTTTAGCAGTATCCCAAGAGCCTAGTATCGAACAATGAAAAGCAATTTGACAACGCCAAGTTCAGGGATTTTTGTGCTGAGCTCGGAATTAAGAATTATTACTCGTCCCCAGCACATCCGCAGTCTAATGGTCAGGCCAAAGTCACCATCAGAACCCTTAAGGCCGCATTGAAGGCCAAATTGGAAGATCTTAAAGGCAAATGGGTAGAATTCCTCCCCGAGGTGCTATGGGCCCTCTGGTACGAGAAGTCGGCAACTGGGAAACCGATTACGCAACCTTTGGCACGACGTGGCCCACATCAAGGTCGGTTAAAGTCCCCAAGGATCGAGTTGGCGACGAGTGGAACCTGTGTGAGGCTCTCCGTCCTAAATTTGGACCTCCTAGATGAAAAAAGCGTGAACGGGTTCTGGGGCGCTGAGGATTACAGGATGAAGACGGCGGTATTACAACCAAAGGTCAAACCTAGGAGCTACATGCCGGGGTGACCTAGTATTTGGCTGCGCAACAAGGAAGATCAACGCATGAAACTGGAGCTACACAGCGGGAGGGCCCCTACATCATATCCGCGTCATCAAATGGGCAATTACGAGCTCGAGACGAGAGGAGGAAAAATTCTACATCATACTTGGAATCACGGAACACCTTAAAGCGTTTTATCAATAGACCTCGGTTTGTAATCTTAAATGAAGCATTATTAATTTTCAGATGGCGATCGACGTTCTTGGTTATTTGTTAGACTTCTCGAACCAGCTCGGACATACCTGGCTACTTTCGAGAGAAAAATTACATGCGACAGGCTGAGAAAGTTCATAGTCATAAAGAAAAGTCTCTTTATTCGATCGGATTATTAATTACAATCGAGTGAGTGTCATCCGTTACATCTTGAAATACATAGTACAACTGAGTTCCCTTAAAAAAAAGTACCTCGAAAGAAAAGGAAAGGAAAAGCAGATGAAAATAAGTGGAAAGAAAGGCGAGAGAAGGGTGGAAAGAGGAGAAAGAGAGTAGAGAGATGAAAAGAGGAGAAGAAAGAAAAGGGATGGAAGAGTTTGTGCGAAGAAAGAAGAAAAAGGAGGAATGAGATGTGAAAAAAAAAGGGGAAGAGAAAGGAAGGAAGAGAATGAAGAGAGGAGAAAGAGAAGAAAGGAGAGGAAGAGAAGAAGAATAGAAAATAGAAGCGGCATAGAAATGCTACCCTCTCAGGACACATTCCTAACACGAAGCTAAGGGAGTCAACATGACTCTCCATAAAGGGAATGGGAAAACACAACTCCCACAGCGGAGGTCTGACAAAGCCCAAACCCCGAATCTTGGGGTGGGATCCGGCGAAGGCGATCAGCTTCAACACTTCATCTTGTCGCAGGATCTGGGTTCACGCACGAAGGAGCGGAGTATCCAAAGTATAAACTCCATAGCAATGAAGCATGAACATAAGAGGCCGGCACGGAAATTCGCCTTGATCGTTTCAAATTCTCCATAAATCGACGTAAAGACACTCGCATTCTTTCGAGAAAATCACCGGATTGAATGGGCGCATAGCGATTTCACTTTGACCGTCCAGGCTTCTCTACGGGCCATGCGGCCTAAAAGTCGGTCATTTCGATCCTATTCGATGCCCCACGGGGGCGCCAGTGGCTGGGCCGTGAGCTGGGTTGACGAGGCGCGAGCCCGCTCACCTTTCGGGCCATGCGGTAGAAGAGTGGGATCAGCTGGGTGTCATCGCCCTAAGGCCATGACGTCCAGGACCCAATGGCCACTGGCCGGGGCTGCGACTACTCTGCTGAGCCATGCGACCTAAGAGTGGGATCCGGCTGGAGCTATATCGCCAGCGATGCCCGTGCCCGGGCCCGATGGCTTCCTTTGTGAGCTGCCTCTGCTCTCAAACCATGCGACTGAGTCAGAGATCGGCTCGGGCTATATGCCTAAAGGCCACAGGCGCCGGAGCCCGGTGGCTCTTTGGCGAGGCTCGACTACTCTGCTTCCGGGCCATGCACCACAGAGTCGAGGATCATTTCCGGGCTATATGGGTCCATAAGACCCTGGCGCCGGGAGCCTAGTGGCTCACTTTAATGAGTTCGAATGCTGCAGCAGGCCATCTGACTGGGAGTCGGGATCGACTCGGGGCTCGCCGTCGCCCACAAAGCCCTGGTGCCGAGACCCGATATGGCTCACTTTGTGAGCTCAACTACTCTGCTCGAAGCAAGTACGACCCTAAGAGTCGAATCGGCTCGGGCTATATAGCTATAAGGCCGCCGGAGCCTAGTATTTCCGGTTGTGAGCTCGACTGCTTTTACTCGGCCATGCGGCTTAAAGTCGGATCAGCTCGGGGAGCTATATCGCCCTGAGGCCACGGCGCCGGAGCTGAGTGGCTCACTTCTCGCTTGGGGCTGGAGCTACTGCCTTGGGCCGTCTGGCCTAGGGAGTCGGGATCAACTCGGCTATATTGCCCATAAGGCCCACGGCGCCGGAGCCCGGCGACTGGGGTTTGGCCAGGCTCAGCTACTTTGCTCGGGCCATGCGGCCTAAGAGTCGGATCGGCTCAGGCTACTCTCGCCCACGAGGCCATAAGCTATGCGCCAGATCCCGAGAGAGTATACGACACATGACACCGTAGGCGTATAAGCCTCAAATTGTCATATAGTAGTATTTTGGAGACTAAAATAGGAAATGATAATTTATGGAAACAGGAGAGGAATTGGTATGAGCATAAAGGGTATAATGGTCATTAAGCAAAAGGATATATAAAAATTTTGAAAATCAAATTGAGATGAGGCCCAAATAAATTTAAAGATTTAAATTTCAATATTAAGAGTAGAGGCTATTGGTAATTAAAGGAAATGTTAAAATATTAAAAATGGTAAGGAGCCAAACTTGATTTGGTCTCAAAGAACTAAACCTTCACGAGTTTTGGAGAAGGAGGAGAGAGAGGCAAGAGGAAGAGAAGGAAAGAAGAAAGGGGAGGAGGAAAGTTCAAAGATTAAGGTATGTTTGTATTTGAATCAAATGTCTTTTGGATGTCTAGGGCTTTTAGGGTGAATTTCTATGGAGAATTGATGCTCCTTGGTCTAGGGTTTTGGAAGAGATCACCTAAACCCTAGATGTTTGTTGGGATTATGAGAGTTTTCCCCAATTGATGCAAAGAAACTTACTTGAAGTCATCAAATTGTGGTTTTTATATAAAGGGTGGTGGACCTTAGGTAGGGTTCTTGAAGTTTCACTTGGGTTTTGAGGTTTGAGGTTCCTTAGCAGATTTAAGTGTTATTGGAGTTAGTTTTAGATGCATTCCATGATGTTTCTTGAGGTGTTATGAATTATAGATGTTATATGAAGTGAATTGGTAGCAAAAGTGGCAAAAAGAAACAAATCTGGAAAATAATTCAAGGGGTGCTCAGTGCGGAAATACTCTTTGTTTTCTGTTTGACAGGACCCACCCCAGTATTTTGATCATAACTTGCTCATTTCAGATCTGATTTGAGTGATTCAAAATTCTGGATAAAATAGACTTCTAGGGGAAAAATTTATCTGAGGAAGTACGTGCAAATTGTAACTAAGAAGTGCCCAAAATTTACTCAGTAAGTCGTAGTAATAAGTCAGCATCCTGGTTCGATGATGCTTCCTGCATTTTCCTGTTTAGGCCATTGTCGTATTTGACCATAACTTGCTCATTTCTGATCCGATTTGGGAGTGATTCCAAGTTTCTGGTTAAAATAATAGACTTCTAAGGAAAAATTTATCTGAAGGAAGTTCAAGCAAATTAGTAATCTCAAGTTCCAAAAAAATGTTTCAAAGTGTTGGAGCTGTTGCAGATTCTGTTCTGCCAAGGCGAGTCATACATTGTGCAGATTGTGTTATGGTTGAGGAATTTAGAGAAGGAATTTTAAATTGAAAGATTTAAAGATGTCATTGGATATATAAAGGACTGATTTGGAGAGTTTCATAAATTTTGAAGACCGTTTGAGATAATTTTGAGTCATAAAATTCTATAGAGTATTGTTGGAAAAGGTTCTGGCCAAAATGAATGGGTTTTAGTGCTTAAGGGTAATTTGTTTAAATTTGAAAGTTTAAATGAATGTGTATGGTGGATTAAAATGGAAGTTATGAGAATTAATGTATAGTTGTGGTTTTCTTGAAAAGGTGAAAAGGACTATCGGGCTGGGGAAGCGGGGTCGACGGGAGCGAGCGAGGGTGGCGGTGGCTGTGAGTGAAAGTATTATTTTGAAAGTGAGTTTTAAAAGTGAATGGTTTTAATGTTAAACTAGTTTAATGGAAATATTTTATGTATAAATGTTAAGGCATATGAAAATGTTTATCTTGCATCAATATATATATTTATATGTATATTAAATATGTATGCATATCTTAAGTATATATGAAGTTTTAAGTATGTAAAGAATGCATATGTGTTTTAATGATAAAGTAAAGTTTAAATGTATTTATAAATGTATTTTTGAAGAAATGTTTGCGATGGTTACCCTAAACCCCCACTCGGCGAGTATGACTGATATCGGCCGGGAGTACCTTAAGGCGTGTAAGGATTTAGAGGGTAAGTTATGGGTTACTGGCGGGGGAGGGGAATTAGGTGTCTAGAGTAATATCCTTACACGTGATGGGTGCTGGCAGGACCCTGTCACCCAGCGTGGAGTTTCTCACTTGACGTAGTGGTTATGGCGGAATGTGATTGTCCTCTCACCGTCGATGCACCGAGCCCCATTAGTGTGTTTATACTCCCCAGGTTCCGTGAAAGAAAGAAATAAAGAAAGAAAGTTTAAGGCATAAATGTTTAAGGCGCAATGGATTTTTAATTGTATAAGTATTTATTATAAGAAAAGAAAGAAAGTTTAAGGCATAAATGTTTAAGACATAAATTGATTTTAATTGTAATAGTATGTATTACTTTGATATATACTGAAAATGTTATTTAAATGAAAATGTACACTCACTGGGCTCCTTTAGCTCATTCTTTTCCGTATGTTTCAAAAACATTTTCAGGACCCGAGACAGGTGCGCCGATAGAGGACCCTCCCGTGCAGTGAGTCGAGACCTTGAGGAGACGACGACTGTGATTTCATTGTATAGGTAATTTTGCATATTGTATATGTTGAATATTTTGTTATGTATATATGTATATGTATAAAGTTGAAAAGGAACTACGTGGGTTTTGATCCTCAGTGGAGGCGAGTGCGTGGGCGGGGTCGGCTTACAAGTGCATTTCGAGCCAATCTTTTGAAAAAAAATGCATGGAATTAAAAAGTTTGGAATGTTTTGATGATTTGAAAGAATAAATGTTATGCGTATATATTGTGTTTGATTGGGTTGTGGGCCAGGAGTCCTAAAACGGAAGTTGAGGAAGTTGAGTTGAAGATTTGAAGTGTTTTAAATGTTTTCGCGAGGTTTTGTAAGAGATTTGGGGAAAGTCCAGAAAAGCGGAGAAACTCTGGCAAAATTTTAGAAAAAATCTAAGCGTTTAGAAAAAAAAAAGAAAAAAAAAGAAAATTTTACCGCCGGCTTCGCATTGTTACTAAGATTATATGGTAAGGATTGTAAAGAGGTTCGCTCCATGGATTTTTATTTGGTATAGTTTAAGGAAAAGTTTTCTATATCCATTAGAGTGCAGAGGTCCCTCGGGTTCATGAGGATGTCAGATTGGGATCAGCTAATGGCGCCGAGCCCGGTGGCTCACTTTGGCCAGGCTGCGAGCTACTGCTCGAGGTCATGCGACCTAGAAGTGGGTTATTTCGGGCTATATATCACCCACCGAGCCATAGCGCCGGGCCCGGTAAGCTCACTTTGTGAGTTCGACTACTCTGCATAGGCCCGCGTAGCCTAAGAGTCGGATCGACTCAAAGGCTATATCGCCCGCTAAAGGCCCTGGCGCCGAGCTGATGGCTTACTTTGCGAGGCTCGGCTACTCTACTCAAGCCATCACGACCTAGACGGATCATTTCAGGGCTATATGTCGCCTGAGCCACAGCAGCTTGGAGCCCGGTGGCTCGCTTTGGCCAGGCTCGGCTACTCTACTTAGGCTATGCCCGACCCAGAGTGGAATGAGTGGGCTATATTGCCCTGAGGCCTCGGCGCCGGAGCCCGTGGCTCACTTTAGAGCTCGGCCTTTACTCTGCTCGGGCCATGCGGCCTAAAGTCGGATCAGCTCAAGTTATATCGCCTGAGGCCACAGCGCCGGAGCCTGTGTGGCTCACTTGGACAAGCTCGACTCCCACTCTGCTCGGGCCATGCGGCCCCGAGAGTCGGATCGGCTCAGAGCTATATCACCCATAGGGCCTCGGGCGCCCGAAGCCTGGTAGCTCACAGCTGGCTTGAATCGACTACTCTACTCAAGCCGTGCGGCCTGGACTCGAGCCGGCTTAGGCTTTTCAGCCCATAAGACCTCGGCGCCGGGCCCGACAACTCGGTTTGGCGGGAGTTCGGCTACTGCACGAGGCCACCTGACCTAAGAGTCAGATCAGCTTAGGTTATATCGCCCACAAGGCCCTGGCCTTTCGAGCCCGATCGCTCGGTTTGTGAGATCATTCTGCATACGAGGCCGCGCGACTGGGTGGTAGGCTCGAGGCTTTTCGGCTTCTGAGACCTCCTTTGCCGGGCCCGACGGCTGGGTCGGCCCTGACCTGACACTCTACCCCACGAGGCCATACGGCCCAAAGATTTAGTTCGACCCGAGGACCGGGAGGAAGCCCGTAGGCCTCAGCCGGCCCATGGCTCAAGCTGCTCGACTCTACATCCGGAGCTGCTCGACTTAGGCAACGATGTAGAAATCATCACAGTTCAAGCGAAGAGCAGGCGTAGTGCAAAAATAGAGACAAAGAAGTGGTAAAAATATAAGTTTATTAAGGAAAGGCTACATATCCTTTTGGGTCCCGGGCCCGGCAAAAAATAAGAAAACAAGATCGACATCGATGTAGAGGCAATCGGACATCGGAAGGAGGCGGAGGGGTGAAGAGGGGAGTGGGCCTCAATGGGGAGTGTCAATTCTCGAATGGTCGGCGGAGAGGAGTTCCTCGGCCTCCTCGTCGCTAGGAATGTCAAGAGTTGAAGTCCAAATTTTGGGGTGGGCATTGCGACTCCTCGAAAGGCTAGCCACCCGAAGCCACGGTAGTACGGGGCCTCGTCCACTCCAGTCTTCCTATAACTTCATCCGCTGAGCAACCGAGGTTATTTGTTGATGAAAGGTCCCACACAGCCACGACACTCCTCAATCAGGCGTTGCCGAGTTGCAACATGGAGGCCTCACGACGAGCCCGTCAGTGCGTCGTCTTATTGCCGATTCATCTTTGGCCGCCGCGGTTCTTCTGCCAGACTCCGCGGCGGCTTGCCTTGGGATGTGAGAAGCTCATCCCTAACCATCTGAAGCTCATATTGGGCAGACTGCAGCCCGTCCCTAGCCTCTAGCAAGTCATTTTGTGCAACCCGCAACTCATCCCGAACCTCTTGAAGCTCGCCTTCGGCCGCTCTCAAGCTGTTTCAGGCCTCATCTTCTCTACCCTCGGCCCGAGCACATGCCAACATGGTATGATTCAAATCAGATTTAAGCTTCACTGCCTCCTCGGTCATATGTTGCTTTTGAGCCAGTAGCTCGGCCCCGCGGCTCGGATGTGAGAAATCACCCTCGCCTTGCAGGCCGGGTCGCTTTGGCATGACCAGTTTAGTTTGGCCTTTTTGGCGAAGGAGCCAGCTAAATGGTGGCCACACATCCAACATAGAATCAATATCCAGCGCCAAGATCAACACTCAGCTCAAAATGAAATCGGAGACTATACGAAAGGTATGAGACATAGGCGACCCCTTAGAGGGGATAGAGCCAAAGCCTCATCAACGGGCAGCACGCTCGACCTCTTGAGATCAGAATCCTTAAGAATGGACGGCTTTGCCGCAAGTTCGACATTGAGAGAGAATTCGCCATCTCTGCTTGATTTCGAAAGTCGAGTCCTTCTCCTCGATTCTTCCGCCCTCTCGGAGAGAGAATTGGCCTAACACTCTTATTTGGCGGATTCAGAACATTGATGGGCATGACGGCAGCGGCGCTCAGCGGCCCGGGGACCTTTTTCCTTCGGTAGACCCGAGCGGGGCTGCGAACTCAAGACTAGGAGCCTCAGCCGGAGCGGCGGTCACCTCTCCGACTTTCGGACATGGGTGGAACGGAGAGAGGAGACGCCTCAATTTGAGAGCCTTGACCCCGAAAGCGGCGGGCCTGCTCTCGCGGGTTCGAGGAGTGCTTCCAGTTTCACCTCCCGGGAAGCCCGAGACAACGTCTCAAGCGAATAAAGCTCTCCTTGAGTGGGTTTGGCCGTGAGAGGGCCCGATAGGAAAACTTTCATGGTGGAAGGGTGAGGCCTCAAGCCGGCGAAGCCAGACTAACTCTCGAGCTCGAAGGAGCGGGGAATGTCAGGCGGTCGGCTCCGCGTAGGGGCGAGGAGGACACTCAACCAACGCCAGCACTATGACGTTATCTTGGCGGGATCGATTCGAGGGCGCACGAGGGCATGTAGACAATGCGAGGAGATTAAAATACCCAATAACCCCATAAGGTTATATACAAAACAAAGCGAACACTTCGTAGATTCTCGAGGGTGGTCAGTATGGAACCGCCTAGGGCATCGATCCTTGTCGAGAGGGTCATATTCCCAGTTCTGACCGTAACAAGTAGCGCGTCCCTTCCAAAGCCTGTGGGAAGAGGGAAGATCGAAAATCACCAGAGGAGCGCCAGAACGTCGAGAAAAATAGAGGAAGCCCTCAGAGGTTTCCTTCACGCTAAAAAGATAAAGGAACAAAGCTATACTGGGAACACGAGTCCCGGCTCCCTAAAAGAAATAACGAGACTGACCAAATACCCAACCATTGGGCGGAGGTAGGAGGGACATACATTGAAGTCTTTGCAGAGCCTTTCATGAAGGGGATCACGGAGGAAGAGAGCGAGCCATTATCGAGGCCACTTCAAAGAAGCACACCATCTTAGGCACGAGCCACATAGGAGGTCAGCGTCGAGGAGGGACCACACTCAGGCGCTAAGGAATTCGATGCGTCTAGCAAGGTGGCCCCATATGAGGGACCGACCTTGCTGGAGCCCTGAGATAAAACATCTTTGACGGGAGGGATTTTAAAGGTTGACCCTCCGGGATGTTGTCGAGGTCTCTTTCCCTTACACTTGTCGAGGAAAGGGCGCCCACAGGGCATCTCGAGTTCAACCCAGGCCCCGGAAGCGGTCGGGCGCCGCCTAATCGTAGCGAAACAGCAATCAAGGAGTCACCTCCAATCGCGAGAGAAGAAGAGCGACCGGACCCATGATGAAAGCAAACCATGAAGCAAAACTTAGCCCTTGATCTAGCACCTCTTGTGTCGGTCGAAAAAGACCAAGGGATAAGGACACACACTTGAGTCCAGGGAATAAAGCGAAAAAGCTATCTCGGGGAAAAGCGCCGGGAAAGGCGAGAGCGAAAAGGTTTCAGATCAAAAGCACACAAGACGGAGGAGGTCTGAAAGAAACGAGAAGAAGGCGAAGAAAAGTGGAAAGATGATGCGAAAACGAAGAGTCATCATTATCGCAAGGCGTATGGCGGCGATCGACCTTAACTAACCCGGCCCAGCCGGACACGTAAAATTGCATCGGTGCGAAAGCGGTCTGACCCTTGCCCACGCACATCGTACACAAGGGCTGGGGGGCAACTGATAGGGTTTGAAAAAATGGGCTCGCAAGCCTACTCGCCAGACCCAAAGAAGAGGCACGCCATTGGGTGCTTTCTCGGGCCTTCAGACGCCGATAGCCGAATGAGGCCCAATCCGCATGGCCCAAGGCCGGTTATGGATGATCAAGAAAGCCCCACATCCTATAAATCAAGCTAGATCCACGAAGCTAATAAGGAAACCAGAATAATCCCCAAATATGTTATCTGCAAATCGACTAGATCCCATCAACAAGGAAAATAAGATAATTCATGATATAACAGCTTATCCTGCGGATCAAGCCGGATCTCACCAATAAGGAAGAAAGATAATTTTAAATAAGTGCTGCATAATCAAATCGATACCACCGATAAAAGCAAAGAAATCCGTCAATGGGAAAGAATCTAATCACCATCCATTTGTGAAAACATATACTATAAATCCGGAACACACCACATCGGTGAAGATGCGCAACACATTAAGCCCTCTCAGCGACTATCTTTTCTTTCAGGAAGAAACTGACTTAGGCATCGGAGTGGCCACGGGCGAAGCCCCCGTCGGCCCTTCTTCTTTCTTGTTTTTCCAGAGGAGAGCAACACCGGTGCTGGACACGACCCGATGCGATCCGGGTTTGACCGCACGACCAGGCACGCGCCTCTCCCATTGATCCGATTGAAAAAAAAGGCATCATCATCTCCTTAGCCCTAAAAACATTATATGAATTTGTACAATGTTGTTCAACTAAATGTAAAAAAAAAAAAAAAAAATTATCCATACCTTTTTTCCGACTCCACTTATGCCATTATGCTTCTCACTTCTAAGAAGCAAACCTAAAATAAATAAAGAAACAACATAAATATTTACTTTCAATTACAGTACAGTTTTTTTTTTCATTGGTAAAAAAAAATATATATATATATATATAAAAAAGGAAAGAAGAATACATCCATAAGGCTTCTAGGAAGCATCTGGGTATGCAAAGGAATGAGGAAAACCTGAGAAAAGTAAGCGCCCGAAAAGGCAATAACAACCAGGCATCTCACAATTAATATCACTGCCACAAACAGAATAACACTCTATGCATGTAAGGCACTTTACACAACACAACAATATTATGAATTCACTGATAATGACATAGTCACTAGTGTAAGTATTTACACGTACACTAAGAAACCGAGCATGTAAATAGACAACCTGAAAGTCCAAAGTTGAGAAAGTTTTCATCCCATAAGTTGCCCAAGCAAGATTCATAACAGTAAGAAATTTTGGCCTCAAAAGGAACAAACCAAATATGGGCGGGGGATAACCAAATTCCATGCAATTCTGAAACTGCATACAATGGGTAATACTATACTTTAGTTATTTTGGCTGGAAGAATTGATCAATAATGGTTATTAGTGCAATGCTAGTTCCAAACAAAATCAAGACAAGTGTGATAAAAAGAAGAGCTACTTCCTTGCCTGATTTTCCTTTCAGAAGATCATTAATTTTGTAATTTTAAACTTATCATAGAATTACACAAGGTTGAATCTCATGATTTTACACCCGAGTTTCATTATTTTATATATTGGGTGTTGAAATCATACCATATTTTATCATTTAAATTTCTTAAATACGTAGATTTTCAAGTTAAATAAAGGGGGAATTATAAATACAGGGTTGTGAGTGCCATGATCTTTAAGATTCGCTACTCAATGGGCCCGGGGCTTGTGTGGCATGCATTACAATGGCCAGGCTCGAGCACCTCCCTGCGAAACACCATGTGGACACTTCCAGACGAGGAAGAGTCTATAGGGCCGCTGAAAGCAAGGTCAAACTTTTCAGGAGGCTTGCCCGGGGGTGGTCCGTCAAGGTTTCTTCTTAGGCCGTTTCTACCCCATATGGAAAGTTTGTTACGAATAAACACCTAGAAGAGGAAAATCAATAAAATCAATATTATCAGCGAATTTTCCAGCTTCCTAATCCCTTACTCTTCGGAGATAATCCTGGATAGGGGAAGGATAATCCCATATAAGGAAAAGAAGATTTTTCTTTTTTTTGAAGTGGGAGGACCAAAATCTACCTAAGAAGGAAGGAGGATTTTCATCAACACGACCTATAAATTAGGAAGATCCCCATTGGGAAGAGGTAAGAGTAATTCCTACATGCATGCTCTCTTCTCCTCTTCATTTTCTTGACTTAATCACATCGGAGGGTGGTCATTCTACAGTAAGCCCGTGTCCCTTTTCACAAGTTTTGCTCCAAATTCTTGCTAAAGCTTTAGGAAGTCAGGATAATCAAGGTTCACATTGTCTTATTGATGCTCGGGGATGGGACAATCAAAGTCCCACCTCTGACTTGAGCTGAGTCAGTCTAAGGAGATCCTAACAATTGGCGTCAGTTTTGTGGGGAAGCAGATAAAGTCTCGATGAATGGTACAAGGGCTTAAGCTTGATGATTCTCTAAAGATTGTTACTAGAACTCTTCGACTCCCCTTCTCTTAGAATCTACAGAAGCGTTTTAATGTCGAACAATCGTACATCAAAGCACATGAAGATTCGGTTTCTCATTCACGTCGAGAAGATGGAGAGAGGCGGAGAACAAGCGAACAGATCACCGGGAGTTACAGAAGCTACCTTGTTGAGGCAGCTTGCAGTGTGAGAATGATCGGTTAGCCAATCCGGATGGAAAAAAAGCCACGAACTTGCAAGAGACAGTGGTCGTGTTGTGCATTCGTTCTCTCACAATAAAAGAAAAGAGCCCCTTATTCCCGACGGCCAGCTTGATGCCCCAGTGAGGATGATGGTGTGTCTATGAGGTCCTCATCCATGAGTCCCTACGCCATGAAGGAATGCTCGAGAATTGCCGCAATGGCGAGTGGGAAGGCTTACTCGCCTTACCCTGGTCATTGATGTCGTTAATCGCACTTCCAGCCGGGCTGGGGGCGAGGCTATGAGCGAACCAGGCGGGATCCGAAGCCCCGACGTGTCGATGATGCTTTCGGCGGCAATTACGCCAATGCAGCCTTTACACTCGCCCGGTCTGGGCGACATTCTATCTGCCCAGCTTGCAACCTTTATTTGGGGGCCTGACAACATGCTCTCATTGCCCTAGAGACGCTTACAGTCTTAATTACGAGCGCCCACGGGTTTGTCGCCACCATTTTCTGCCGTGGCACATTAAGCTGCGTATGATCACATGCTACACTTTCTGATCGGTAATAACACCGAACACCGGCAATGACAGTCTACTGTGCAAAGTATTACCGATTAGTCTACGAGGGCCTGCGCTAGCCTGGTTCCACAAGCTCTCGTGTAATTCAATTAACTCATTCAATGAGCTTTGGTTGCATTCATCTCTCAGTATCTTTGTTAGAGTACTCTGAGTGGGTCTTAGCTCATCTGACACCCAATCCATTTTCTTGGCTTATTTTTAGTATCTTCATATATGTTTTAATGCAATTATGTAATGCCCACCAACTTTGTGTTTGCGGGTTTTAATTCAAAAGGAGAAAATTCTGTAGGAAAGAAGAGAAAGAGCCCCATTCTTGCAGTCTGTCCAGCAGAGTTTTGTGTCCATAACAAACTTCAGTAAATGGAAAAGACTCGGTCACGGCAAATAATTCCTTGCCATAACACAAAGTCTGAGTATTGGCGGGATGAGCTACGTCGTGACAAAGGCAGTGTGTCGTGACGAGAAAATGGGAAGAATATAACCGAGTTAAATTTGAGACAAAAGCTCAATAGCTAAAGCTACAAATGGTATACGAAGAATATTGCGACAGATAAATTTATGTTGCAACATAATGAAGAACATAAGGCAAAATATCTGTCGCGACAGAATCCTCTTCTTTTGCGACACTGATTATGGCAACATGGAAAATCTTGTTGAGATAGAAGAAGAGCTTCGAAGAAATATTTTTATCGTGACAAGGTGACGTAAGTCGCGACGCCGAAAGAAGAAACTACGGTTGGCAGCGGATAAGCGAGGTCGCGACATGTGATGCTTACTTAGTGAGAGCGGACTTGGTTGCAACAAAGAATCAATGTTGCGGCATACTTCAAGGCGAAGAGATGTTTTGATGTCGACAAGGATCGCCGCCAACACAAAGATCAGGTGAACAAGATAAACAAGAATTACGCCTTGAGACTTTTCTATGTCAGCGACAAAGAAGTTAACACAAAGAATAAAGTTTGGTCGACACAAAAGATAAGCTAAATCTGAAAAGTAATGTTTTGCGACATAACAAACTAGATCGAGCAACAAACATTGACAATACTAAGAGCCATGTTGCAACATCAAAAGAAGGCATAACAAGAAATCGGATTAAGTGGTGACAAAACTGCAGCCATGTGAGCTTTACGAATTACATGTGAAGTACACGACCAATCTGGCTTGATCTTGCAATAAGAACTAAAACAGAAATGTTGTCGCGACATAAAAACTGGGCCGCAAAACCAATTTGAAGAAGCTGCATAGAAACTCTATCGCAACAAAATTGTTGATGTCACGACATAACTATTCAAGGAACCACACATAAGATTGTCGCGATATTGAACGGTTAGAACAACAGACTTTGCAAGACAGATTGTTAAGGAGCCAAAGAAAGATCTTTTTCCTCTGTAGCGATAGAATGAATATGCTAAAGAAAAGAATACTCTCATGACCAAAGGAAACTAATAAAGATGGAATCTAAGAAGAGCCGCAGGGAGCAGTCGCGATAGGCTTATTGCATCTTTCTGATAAAGACCTCTGATGAAGATTAGCGGTATCACGACAAAACTTTCAGGTTGCGAAAGAGAATGCAATCTGGGCCAGAATTTTGTGGATCCATAATGCAGCCTCGAATTTAGAGACTAAACTTCTGGGAGGCTCCCTATAAGTAGAAACAATTAGAGGAAAGTAGAATTGAGAAGGAAAAATATGAAGGCATACATTAATTTGAGGACTCTTTTGTATTATATTTTTCTTTTATTTTTATTTTCTTTTCTTTCTTTATTTTATTTTCTTCGTAGACTAGATTTAGCGTAAAATTTTAATTTATTTACTGGATCTGAAACAGTGAATTGTTCAGAAGTTTAAAAGTTGAATTAAATTGTTGAAAGTCATTTCAAATTCTTTGTTTTGAATCGATGAAATCTAAACAAAGTGAATTCATTTCTTTCGAGTTGATTGCGATTACAGGTGGAATTTCCTTATCGGTATTTCGATTGTTCCTTTGTGATCTAGTTTTCGAGAAACACAACTTCAATTGGGAAAGATTTTATGTTAGTTATGGTATTTTCTGCACAATTAGAAGGAAATTTCCTAGGTTGAGAATCTTGAATTTATTTTAATGGTGATTGTCACGAAGTGAATTGTTCCTAATATTAGTAACTAATACCACTTAAAGGACTGTTTTCTGGCTCTGATTTCCAGGAGGCCCTCTTAGTGACACAAAGATGGAGATTCCTGAGAGCATGAAGCATTATTTGGGGGTATGTTAGACTAATATTGAAGAACTAAAGAGCTCTGAAAGATTACTTAGATAAAATCATCAATTACTGTGGTTTGAGAATTAGTTGAGTGATCTATCAATTTAATCAATTAGAGATCTCTCCTTGGTTTGGAGGAATGATCTTGGTCCTGTGTTAGCATAGATCTAATCAAGGAAAGGGAGAACTCTTTAAGATTTTAAGGATGAGATATTATTCATCTTGTAGAAATTTGGCATTGACCCTGTCTTGGGAAGCAAGAAATCTGCAGTCATAAGAAATGACTATAAAGCATTGGAAAAGAAAAATACCCAGATCTTATAAAGAAATTTTGATTATAAGTAATTGATTAGAAACATGAATTAGAAATAAACATAGTTTGTCTAATAAATTGAAAAGTATAATTAAAGGGAAATCTAAACTATACTATCTTACCCTCTTTCACAATTTGATTCAATTTGTAAATAATTGAATTAGATTATGATGTAAGAATTTATAATTTCACAGCAGTGAAATCCTAGTGTCCACTTCCAGCAATAATCTGGTTCAATCCAGTTTATGGTTAGGAGTTTAAATTTTTCCTTTATTATAGATTTAGAAATTCAGATAGTAGAATTCTTAGTTCAGTTACTGAAATTTCTATGAAATTGAAGTTCAAATAGTGAGGAACTTGAGTGGTTGGGGTAGTTGAATTTTAAATTCTTTTCAATCTCTATAGGAACGATATCCGGACTAATAGGTCCACTTTTATTACTTGTACGACCTGTGCACTTGCAGTATTAAGACCAAACTAAATCTTTAAGGAATTCATTGACAAATATATTTTTTTCTTGACATCCCTGAAGTTATTTTTTTTTTTGTGTGAACAAGTTTCTGGTGCCTTTACTAGGGATTAGCATATATTCTTGTGGTAATGGTGTCATAAATTTATATATATATATGGTTTGGTCACATCATGTTTTTGGCGCCGCTGCTGGGGATTGAATAAATTGAAAAATAAATATTTTGACAAAAGAGAGAAATGCTAATTTGGACATTTTTCTTTGTTTTATAAAAATTTCATAAAATTAAAAAAAAAATAGTTTTAACGTTGGTACTAAAGCTACATAGTATTTTGGAAGCATAAATAGATATATAATTTTTGATACCACTGACTCCATTTGATCCTAGTGTGTTTATACTTTCAGGAAGATTTTAAATGCATAGAAGACTAGAAGCATATCTCTTTGCCTCCCAGACAGAGTGAGAGGAGGCTTCTTTGCATAATTTGTGAGGATCACCAATGTAGAATCTAGAAATATGGCAAATCAAAGAGAAAGATTGCATGCTACTCCAGAAGAAGATGAAGAAGAAGTAGAGGGAAATCAGAGGCCTAATACTATAGAGGACTTTTGGAGGCCTATTATCCAAGAGGAGTACTCTGATGGAGCAAGCGCAGTGAAGCAAACAATTTTGAGCTGAAACTAGCATTGATTACTATGGTGCAACAACACCAGTTCACAGATCACCCCTTTGAAGATCCCAATGAGCATATGGGAAGATTCATGAGGATGGCCAACACAATCAAGCTGAATGGGGTGAGACCAGAAGTGATCAAGCTGCAACTCTTCCCTTTTCATTGAGAGATGTGGCAGAAACATGGTTTGATTCATTGCCAGTAGGATCAGTGAACACTTAGGAAGAATTGGTGGAGGCCTATATGAGCAGATTTTTTCCTCCAACTCTCACTGCTGAGAGAAGTGGAGAAATAATTGTCTTCAAGCAAGGGGAAGATGAGAGCCTCTACACTGCATGGGAGAGATTCAATAGATTGATAAAAAGATGTCCTATGCATGGAATAGATCTGACCACTCAAATGGATATTTTCTATCATGCTATGAATTATGCCTCTAAAGGTATAATTGATGCATCTGGCGTAGAGGCTTTTTTAAGAAGAAATGCACGAGGAGGCAAGGCAGCGATTGAAGACCTTGCAAATGCAACTGGGGCTCCATACGGAAAAACTGGGAGCGTGGCTGATTGAGGGGAAGTGGTCTTATTGGGCTTTATAGAATGACAGCCATAGAAGCAAAGCTGGATGCAGTAATGAACAAATTGGGAAACAATGAAGGAAGAATGCACACTGCACATGAAGTGGGAGCAGTAGAAGAAAGAATTGGAAGAATTGCTAAAGAACTAGTTGGAGAAGCGTCCTACCAAGTTGAGGAGACCAAGTATATGAATGAGCAAAGAAGTTATCACTTCAAGCCTAACCCCAACTTACCAATACACTATACACCAGCACTGGGGAACCATGAAAACTTTTCATATGGTGGAGGAGCATAACAAGGCCTTAGACCTGGACAAAATTACCAGCAAGCTTATGCTCAACCAAGGTTCCAAGAACAACAGCAACAGAGGGACAATAGAGGAGATTATCTGGGTCAGAAAAGGACTCAATCATTTGAAGATCAGATGCTTCATTTCATGTCAGAAAATAAAAGGATTTTGAATTTGCATGAGAATGTAAATTTTACGACTAGCCAAGAAAACTTTCAAAACCATCTATGTTTCGAGAAAAACACGATGCATCTTTAAAATTTGGAGGAGATCTGAGATAGGGCAATGGCTCAAGGCGTAGAAATAACCCTAAGATTCATTTCCAAGTGACACGAGAGAAAGAATCAAGGACTATATGGCGATAATCACGAGGAAGTGTGGAGGCCAGTAGATGAAAAGAGAGTTGAAAAGAGAGGAACGCGGAAGAAACAGCGAGAAATTGGAAGGGCAGGCGGCGCGAGTTAGAAACCACTGAGAAAGAGATAACAACAGAAATGCAGCCCAAGCAGCAGGGGATGAAGGAAGAAGTTAAAGCTTACAATCTTCCAGTTCCATTCCCTCAGGCTAATGACGAAAGCTACAAGAAGCGAGTTCTTCATATTCTTAAACATGAAATTTAAGAAGATGAGATCAACATTCCCTTCTCGGGAAGCATTAACTCAGATGCCTCAGTATGCAAAATTCATGAAATATATATTAAGAAAAAACAGAAAGATTACTAAGAAAGGGATAGTGAGCCTAACAACAACCTGTAGTGCAGTGATTCATAAGACATTACCAATAAATAGGCAGGATCCAGGCAGCTTCACTATTCCATGCAAAATTGGGGATGCTGATATGGGAAAAGCATTGCGTGATTCTGGAGCTAGCATCAACTTAATGCCTTTGTCTGTTGCTAAAATATTAAGTTTGGGGGAGCTCACTTCCATAGCCATGACCCTGCAGATGGCATAAAGGACATTGGCTCATCTTGAGGGCATCCTTGAAGATGTGCTTATCAAAGTGGGAAAATTTTTCTTTCCAGTGGACTTTGTAGTCATTAATATAGAGGAAGACATACAAGTTCCATTGCTATTAGGAAGACCATTCTTAGCAAGAGGAGCAACATTGATTGATGTGAAAAAAAGGGAGTTAACTCTCAGGGTTGGAGATGAAGCAATGCACTTCAATCTCAATCATAGTTTAAAACAACCAGAACTTAATAGTGTTGATTGTGAAATTGTAGAAACAAAAATTCCTGTCAATTCTGAACTGACTACTGATTGTAATTTTCAGAATTCAATGAATAGGAATTAGATGAATTTCCAGTATCTTGAGCATCTTGAAGTTGAAATTCTGAACTACAAGTTTAAATTAAAAGATTTAGTATTTAGTGTTGGAGAAAATAGTGTAGAAAAATCATGAGTTATGAAGAAAAGTTCTTTGAAGAAAACAAAAGTTCAGAGGGTTTAATACTCAAGGAATTGCACGAGGAACATTTAAAGTAGTCCTTCTTGCAACCCCGAGGAAAAGGAAAGCCAGGTTATCATTTCATCTGGATTAGCTAAGAGAATTTTGGAAGATCAAAAAATTGCTGGAAGTCTTAGAATATAGGAAGCAATAGCTTTGTCTATAGAAGATTTGAAAGGAATCGGTCCTTCAATCTGTATGCACAAGATCCTGTTGGAGGGAGAATGCTAGAACTTCTATAGAACATCGGAAGAAGCTAAAATCAGTTAATAAGAAAGAGTAGTTAGAAAGAAGTATTAGGAAATATAAATGCGG
Organism: Tetrastigma voinierianum; assembly: GCA_016808115.1. Taxonomy (NCBI): domain Eukaryota; kingdom Viridiplantae; phylum Streptophyta; class Magnoliopsida; order Vitales; family Vitaceae; genus Tetrastigma; species Tetrastigma voinierianum. The sequence continues at coordinate 74,016 of JAEQBH010004493.1, read as the reverse complement.
GGCTTCATATATGCAATCTTAGAGCCCAGATCCTTGGGTGAGCCAGTACATGTGGTTAAAGAAGGAGGATTCACTTGTCATCGAAATGGGAAGAAGAATTGATTCCTACAAGAGCTGTGATAGGATGGAGGTGTGTATAGACTACGAAACTTAACAACGCTACCATAAATGACCATTATCCTCCTACCTTTCATTGACTAAATGTTGGATGAGTGCTGAGAACTGCTCCATTACTGTTTTCTTGATGGATTGTGCAGTTTATAAACAGTGATTTTATTAGCCACTAGAGGATCGAGTAGAAATCAACATTTACATGTCAGCATAGTAACCTTGCCTTTAGAAGGATGCCATTTAGATTATGTAGTAAACCACTTCACCTTTCAAAGATGTATGTTGTCTATATTTTCTGACTTAGTGGAGGAGTTAAGGAAATGTTATGGATGACTTCCTCGCTAGATGGATCCAATTTTGAAGATTGATTGAAAAACTTAGAAACAGTATTTCAAAGGTGCTAGGACAAAAATCTAGCTTTAAATTGGGAAAAATGCCATTTCATGGTAACTGAAGGTATTGTCTTGGGGCACAAGATTTCAACTGCTGGATTGGAAGTAAATCAAGCAAAGATTGTTGTCATAAAAACTCTCATGTCACCTATAACAGTTAAGGGAATAAGAAGCTTCCTAGGACATGTTGGATTTTACAAAAGATTCATTAAGGAATTTTCAAAAATCTCCAGACCATTGTGTAAACCATTGGAAAAAGATGCAAAATTTGATTTTGATGAATCATGCGAGATGCGCATTTGAAATTAAATCCAAATTGGTATTAGCTCCCATTATGTTGACACTAAACTGGAACAATGAGTTTGAAATTATGTGTGATGCTAGTGATTGTACAATGGGAATTTGTATTGGGATAGAAGGCGAAAAGATATTCAAGGCCATATACTATGCCACCCCAGACATTCAATAGAGCACAAGAGAACTACTCCACCACGAGATAGGGTGCTAGCAATGGTGTTTGCTTATGAAAAATTCAGGCCTTATATTAGGTTCACATGTTGTAATACATAATGACCATGGTGCAATTAAATATCTAATGGAAAGGAAGGATGCCAAGACATGGCGATCGGATGGAGTGCTCTTTGGCTGTGAGTTTGATCTTGAAATCAAGGATAAGAAGGGTAGTGATGACTCTGATAGCAAATCACTTCAATACAGATTAAGAAGAATTAACGGAGCAGAAAAGGGGTATAGAAATAGCAGAAATTTTTCTTGGTGAGCAGCTATTTATGTTATCAGTAAAAACACCCTGGTATGCAGATATTGTGAATTACTTAGCTTGTGGAGTTATGCCATTTGAATTCAGTTACCAGAAGATGAGGAAATTGAGAACTGATTGCAGATTGTATATATGGGATAACCCACTACTGTATAGAAAAGGAGCAGACATGATCAGAAGGAGATGCGTCCCAAAAACAGAACATAGTGGTATTATGGAGAAATGTCATGCATCATCATATGGAGGACACTTTGCAGGAGACAAGACAACCTAGAAAATTCTCCAATCAGGATTTTATTGGCCTACTATATTCAAAGACTGCTTTGAATGGGTAAGTATGATGCTTATTAGAATGGGCAACTTAAAAGCGAGAAAAATAGAAATGCCCCTAAAATTCCTTGTGAATTTTAAATTTTTATGTATGGGGAATAGACTTTATGGGACCTTTCCCATCATCATTTGGAAATATGTACATTCTCCTACCTATGGATTATGTATCCAAATGGGTGGAAGCAACAGCTTGTCCCAGAAATGATGTCATCACAGTGGTTGGGTTTATACAAAGAAACATTTTGAGCAGATTTGGAGCACGGGAACAAATCATCGGTGATGAGCCCATTTTGCAAATAAAGTTTTGCAAAACTCACTTGGCGAATATGGAATCAAACATCTAATGGGATTGGCTTATCACCCTCAATCAGTGGACAAGTTGAAATTTCCAATAGGGAGACAAAAAAAATTTATGGACTTGTTAAATGCAAGCGAGAGGTTGAGTGCATAAAGCTGGATGATGCCTTTGTAGGCTTATAGAGCTGCCAAGGCTTCCCATTGGAATGCTCCCCCATATAGAATTTTGTATATAGGAAAACCTTGAAACAGACTTTCCACTTGGAGCAGGTGACCTGGACATGTGGGCGGCGGACTGGTGCAGCAGAGCTTAGAGCTGTTGAGAAGGAAACTGGAGCATTCCCAGTGGTGAGCGGAAGGGACGAAGGAGGAGTGAGGCATGACAGTGGTGGGAATCTATGGGATAGAAGGTGAGCATGAGTGGAGAGATCCTGGGAGAGATTCAAGGTAGGAGAACAGAGTTCTCTTATACAACTCCAGGGCTAAAGTTATTTCAGGAAATTGAGTCGAGATGGAATTGGTCCATACCGAGTGGTAACAAGTACACCCCTTTGGAGCGTGCTCACTTGGCCCGAATGCGGAAGTGAATTCAAAGTAAACGGTCAGAGACTAAAACATTATCTTAGAGGAAGCATAAAGGAGGTAGATCCAGATTGTGAAAAGGGAAAAGAGAAGTACTAAAATGAAGACACTCTATAGCCTGTGTCTAGATAAGGACATTAAATTGAGTAGCTTCTTAAGGAAGCAACCCAAAACATAATTTTTATTTTGTTAACTTTGATTGATGTTGATTACTTTTATGAATTTTAAGTTTTAATTTTGATTTTGTTTAAAGTTTTATTAGGAAGTCTGATCATTTGCTAAATTTTTGGACAAGAAAGATGAACTGGAATCAGATGTTATTATAAAGCACACTACATCAAATTGAATTGTGCAGAAAATAGCTACAAAGGGGAGTTCTTATAATTCCCTAAATTTGTTTTAGATAGTAATGCATAGTTGAAGTTTGAGAGATTTGATGATTTTAGAGCCTAATTAATTAGACAACTTTCAGGTGCTAATTGCTTAAATGCTTTGTTGACTAAAAATATATTCTAAATATCTGGGGCAAATCTTATTGAATTAAGAAATGTAACAAGTGTTCATACTTGAATTGAGGTTCTTTGATTGTTTAAGTAAATTTTCACAAGTATAATCAAATGAGTACAAGTGGATGCACTTTGTCGTAAATGTCTCATGAGAGAAAACAGAGAAATATATAATTACAAAAAAATTTAGTTAAAATGTTGCAACTCAGTTGATTTAGGAATCAAATTGAAAAAGTAGGTTTATGTCGTGACACAATTCTTTAATGTCGCGACGTAAATTCAAAATATCAATAAAAAGAATGTTGCAACATACTTTCTCTATGTCGCGACATAAATAAATTTTGGACTTAAATTAAAAAGGCAAGTTCATGTCACAACACAAAGTTTCGATGTTGCGACACAAACTCAGATGATGCACTGAAAAGAGTGTCGCGACATTCTTCTCAATCTCGTGACATTCGCGGACGATTTCCAGTGATTGTAAAACTATGTGCGGCAATTATTTTTGTCTATCACCGACATTGTAGTAAAAATGGAACAAACCATAAGGCGAGTTGTTGTCATGACATTTAATGAAAGAACCTGTTCAGCAGTTGGCTTATAAATTGAAAATTTTGAAAACTTAAAGACACCTTTCTCATAAACTCCTCAACCTTCTCAGCTTCTTCTCAAATCTCTCTCATCTCAACCCCTAAAACCTAAAGTTCCCAGAAACCCTAACCCTACAGTATTTATTACAATCGATACGAGCCTCAACGAAATAATGGAAAGTACATTGAGTTGGAAAATCAGAAATATAACAAGTTTCTCAATAGAAGCCGTATTTGGGCAAGTTAAGGATAGGGATGATGAAAATGAAGAGCATCGGCGAACGATTGGAAGAATCAAAGAAAAAGAAAAGGGAGTAGATGAAAGTGACCAGGAACAAGGAAAGATGAAGCGATAAACTTTTGTTTGAACAAACAAAAGCCCTAATGGAAAGAAGTTTGAAGGACAGAGGCTTCATTGTTGAAAGGAGAATGAATCTTGAAATGTTGGAAAAGAGAGGATGGCAGTCACTAGGTGAACATAAAGAACCTGGTTATGTTGCTTTGGTGAAGGAATTCTTTACTAATCTGGTGGAGAAGGAAGGAAAGAAAGTATATGTCAGAGGGTAGTGGGTAGACTTCAGTAAATAAGAGATAAATAAATTGTTTAGTCTGAGGTTGCAAAAGGATGGCTCGAAGTTCAAGAAACAACTAAAGGAACCAGAACATCAGAAAATAGTAGACCTACTAACAGCTAGAAAAGGAGAATGGAAAGGGACAAAGAAAACTCCTTTTAAATCCATTGCCAGAGGAAATCTAACTAAAGAAGCCAAGGTATGGTTCTACTTGATTAGTCCTATCCTTATGCCATCGAAGCATCTCAACACAGTGAGAAGGGAGGAAGCAATCCTCCTCTATGCATTGATGAAGGGTTACAAGATAAATGTTGGGAAAATCCTTGAAAAGTCCATATTGGGCTACTATGAAAGCAATTGGAGGGGTTTTATTCCATACCCAACCACAATAACCAGACTCTGTATTAAAGGAGGAATTGAGGAAGAATGGGGGACTGAGGAAACCTACCCCAGGGCCTCCCCTCTGACTTTAAAAGGAGTAACTAAAAGGAATTCAAAACGAGAGGAAGGCAAAGAAGTAGAAGAAAAATATGAAGGGTACACTAAGCGAAAGCTTGATGTGAAAGCCCGGCTCAGTACAGCAAGAAGCTGAGGAGAGTCAAAAACTACATTCGGGAATGCATCCCTAAAGCTGAGACAAATCCATTAGGAACAAGCTGAAAGTTCCGGGCAAAATTACAATAATGCATAATTGATGGAAATACTGATGTCTACGCGGCAGGAGATGAAAGAAATGGACAATTAGCTCAAGCTCCAACTACAACTAAGAGATGAGTACATGGAGGCAAAGCTCAGAATAAGGGACCAGAATCTGAAGGATGCTTTGAGAAAAAGAGATGTAGAATGGAGGGGTGAATTAGAAAAGAGGGACCAGTACTGGTTGAATAGTATCAGACACATGAAGTAGAGTTTTAGACTAATGACTTAGGAGCAAGTAAACAATAGAACATTCCTTGAGTCATTGGCTAAAAGGAAGAAGAAGCCCAGCAAAGTAATGCAGAAATATTGGTGGGCTATGAGGCAGTCTCAAACAAAAAAGAAAGTGTCATTACCACAGAAATAAGGATCTGCCGGATTATGTGCCATGCAATGGATTCCTCTAGGAGAAATGAATCGTACTACCTTTCTTAAACCAAAACCAGGATATAAAGGCCGCCGCACCACATGTAAAGAAACAACCAAAAATAAAACCCCTAAGTACATCAGGGAAGAAAGAACTCACCCTAGTAGAGGATGTGGAAGAATATACAGGATGGAAGTAGCAAGAGAGGATGCAAGGAGCTAGAAAATAGCTCACTCTCTTTGAATTTCCATCTCCCTCATCCTCCTCTATACTTAATATCCGATCATAAAAATAGTCGATAAAATAAAGGAATTCTTTGAAAATTAGTATTCCCACTTTGTGTTTTTATTGTTTGGTGCTATTTTACTTCATTTCTTTGTTTCATAATTGATAATTACTTAGTTCAGATAATTGAAACCAACTGGATCAAATTGTCTAATTGCTGCAGCATGTTTGGTTGAAATGAAATGATGAAATTATGGTTGTGTTGGAGTGTTTTGAGCTGAATGCATGATCAAAATGAACTTCTTGAATTGATTAAAACCACAACAACAAATCTCAAAGCCAAACAAACCATTTATAGATGCATTGTGGTACGCTTCAGTGAACTGGAAAAGGAAGTTGCAAATTAGCTAGAATGAAGTTGAATGTTTAGATTTAGGAAGATGTACCCAATAGAAAGAACAAATAAGACTTTTGAGAATGTTTGTGTAAATAGTAAGGTCAGTAAGAATCTTGAAAAACAATGCACATGTTCAAATTGAGTCCTTAACAAATTGTGAATGATTAGAGACATTTTTAAGGTTCGGTGTAGTCAAGCAGTCCATTAAAATAAGAACTTGTTGAATTTATTAGTCAAGGCGAAATCCTAGAGCAATACCACTAACGAGAAGTGATATAGGCCATCTATGGGAAGTTTGGAGCCCCTTTCAGAGCTACCCTCTGTATATGCATATGCATACACTCTAGTTGCAGAATTGAGTCAAATAGTCTAATTTCTTCATTAAAACGACAATTAGAAGCCTCAAACCCTTCCTTCATTCTAATCCTACAGTAAATAACCCTTTATTACCTAAGTTTCAATACAAGAACTTCAAAATTCAGAAAAGGGCAAGATTGGGGGAATGTTACTTGATTTGAAAGAAAAATAAAACAAGAATCAAGGATGGAAAAAGAAGAGAACAATTGAATGAAAGGAAAGGAATGCATAGAAGAAGTCAAAGGTTGTAAATTATCATATTGGAATAAGTTTTGTCTTATGACCTTCCTCTATTGAACAATTAAGTTCATAGGAGTGTTCAACACCCTGAAGTACCCTAATGCCAGGCGGTATGGGAGTACATAACCCAAAGTTCTCTAAGAATGGTAGAAAGCCTAAAGACAAGACATTGCACTATTCACAAAAGCTTTGACAAGTAAAAGAAAAGAAAAAATGAAACTACTATCTAGGATTTGAATTATTAAGTATGACAGTGGAAAATAAAAATACCAAGATGAGAGTATCCAATATGATGCTTCAAGATCAAGTTTGGGGGAATATTTCTTTTCTGACATCAATAGGAAAGAAAGGGATGAAGAATAGAGGAAAAGAGGCAAAAATTAAAGGGGGTAATTTTTAGCCTAAATTCTCCAATTATCCACCCAATTACCCAAGCCAAACTTTACAAGCCTAAGAGACCTAATTGATCTTGAAGGTGGTACTTGCCTACATTAGTGGAGACTAATATGAAAAACAAGTATATTGGACTTTGAAGAACTAATTTTGTTGTAACTATGTAAAGTCCCCAGAAGATTAGCTAATTTTGCCAAGGAAGAAAAGAAAGGAACCATCACACACTCCGCAGATCGAATTAATTGACTAAATTGTTTTTTTTTTTGCATTTCGAAATCATTAGTTTGTTTGACAGTGGTGAAAATTTTTACCTCATTACGAATTGAAAACTAAATTTGAAACCATGCCACAGCTTCAACTGAGTTCAATTCAAGTTAGGATTCAAAAGGTGCAATAAGCAGAAAAATGTCCTAAAATAAAGCTAAGTTGTTTGAGGACAAACAAAATTTTCTTCTCTTTGCTTGAGAATGACAAAACTTTAAGTTTGAGGAATTTGATGAGTCTTAAAACTCATCTGTGCCAATCCCATTTTTATGGCTTATTTTTAGTATCTTCAGATATATTTTAATGCCAAATTATGAAATATTTACCAACTTTGTGTTTTGCAGGTTTTAATTAAAAAAGGAGAAAATTACAACATGAAAGAAGAGAAAAAGAGCAATTGCAGCAGTCTCTGTCACAACAGAGTTTTGTGTGTCACGACAAACTTCCAAGTAAATGGCAAAGGAACTCAATCACGACAATAATTTCCTTATCGCAACACAAAGGTCTGAGAATTGAGAGATGAGCTTTGTTGGAGCAAAATGATGTGTCGCAACGGAAAATGAAGAATATAACCGGTCGAAATTTGAGACAAGAAGCTCGTATCTCCTGAAAATGAAACCGCAGGGAGGAATGTGACATATAAGTTCTATGTTTGCAACATAATGAACGAGAAGGAAAAATCTCTGTCGACCTTAATCCTCTTCTGTATTGACAACGATTCCATAACAACATCGGAAAAGCTTGTTGAAACCCAGAAGAAGAGCTTGAAGAATATTTTGTCGCGACGAGAGTGAAGCATAAATGTGATATAAAAAAGAAGAAACTTTGGTCGTGACAGATAAATGAGGTCGGGACATGTGATGCTTACTTAGTGAATCGACCTGGTTTCAACAAAAGAATCCAATGTTGCGACATACTTTAAGCTGAAGAGATGTTTCGATGTCGCAACAGGGATCTTGAAGTCACGACATGGATCACGAGTCCGCGACATAGAGTCCGTTTGAACCTGAATAAACAAGGTTAAGGGACTTTTCTATGTCACGACAAAGATTCCAACACAAGGAAGAGAAGTCTGGTTGCGACATAACAAACTGGGTCACAACACAAAGATAAGCTGAATACAGAAAAGTCATGTCGTGACATAACAAAATGGGTCGCGACAGCAAACATCGACAACACCAAGAGGCCATGTCGCAACATCAAAATGAAGCTACAACAAGAAATCAGGTCAAGTGGTGACAAAACTCTATCGACCAGCTTTTACGGGTGTGACCAGAAATTTGTGATACAAAGCAGTGTTGTAACAAGAACCAAAGCAATCTTTGTCGCGACGCAAAAACTAAATTCGTGACACCAATTTGAAGAAGCTGCATAGAAACTTTGTCATAACAAAATGTCGATGTCGCGACATAACTATTCAAGGAACCACACATAAGATTGTCGCGACATAGAACTATTAGAAAAACATACTTTGCAAGACAGATGTTTTAGGAGCCAAAGAAAGATCTGTCTCGACAGAGGAAACTCTGTCGCGACAGAATGAATATGTTGAAGAAAAGAATATTGTCATGACCAAGAGCTCTATAGCGGCGAGAATGTGGAAGAGCCTGAGCAGTCCGCGACATGCGCATCTTTCAGGGGAACACTTAATGAAGATTGAAAACTCTATCATGAAAAAACTTCCAGCTCGCGATAGAGAATGCAATCTGGGCTAGAATTTTGGGGATCCACAATGTAGCCTCGAATTTAGGGCCCAAACTTTTGGGGCTCTATAAATAGAAACAATTGGAGGAAAGTAAGAGGGAGTTGGAGGAAAAACGAGGGCATCTAAGGACTTGAGGACTCTTTTGTATTATATTTTTCTTTTCTTTCTTTCTTTTCTTTTCAGCCGTGAGCTAGATTTAGCGTAGAATTTAATTTGTTTTCTTGAATGCGAAATAGTGAATTGTTCAAAGTTTAGGGGAGATTGAATTAAATTGTTGAAAGTCATTTACGATTATTGTTTGAATTCAATGAAATATAGACCAAAGCTGGAATTCATTTCTTTCAGTTGATTATAGTTATAGTGGAATTTTCCTAATCAATATTTCAGTGTTCACTGTGATCCAGTTTTCAAGAAACACAACTTCAGTTGGGAAAGATCTGATGTTAGTTATGGTCATTCTACGCACAATTAGATTTCCTAGGTTGAAGATCTTAGATTTGTTGGTGGTGATGTTCATGAGTGAGTGTTCCCGATATTAGTAACTAATACCCATAAAGTCACCCATTTCACAGCTCCCGATTTCGGGAGGCCCCTCACGAGTGACATAGAGATGGAGATTCTTGAGAGCATGAACCAATACTTGGGGGTATGTTAGACTAATATTGAAGAACTAATGAGCTCTTAAATATTACTTAGATAAATCAACAATTTACTCATGGTTTGAGAATTATTTGAGTGATCTATCAATTTAATTAATTAGAGATCTCTCCTTGGTCTAGAGGAATGATCTTGATCCTATGTTAGCATAGATCTAATCAATGAAAGAGAGAACTCTTTAAGATTTTAAGGATGAGACATCATTCATCTTGTAGAAATCTAGCAATGACCACATAGCAGGAGCTGATAAATCTCTTGATCTAGAAATGGCTATGAAGTATTGGAAAAGTAAAATACCCAGATCTTATAAAGAAATTTTGATTACAAGTAATTGATTAGAAACATGAATCAGAAATGAACATGACTCTCTAATCAGTGAAAAGTATAGTTAAAGGAGAAATCTAAACTATACTATCTTGCCTCTTCCACAATTTCAGATTCCAATTTATGATAGAATCGAATTAGATTATGATGCAGGAATTGATAATTTCACAACAGTGAAATCCCAGTGTCCACTTCCAGCAATAATCTGGTTTAGTTCAGTTTAACCCTGCCTGTGTTGGCTTCTCCAAAACGGATCTTGCTTCTTGAGTCGAACTCCGTTTTGGAGTATTTCTTGGACTCTATGGAAAACCCTTTGAGTCTAGAATCCATCCATATATATTGATAATATTGATCTTAAAGAAGTCCAAAAATGATAAAATACAGTGGCTGCTGCTGCTTTCGCACGGAGAACAACATGAGGTGCTGATTTTCTTCTCGGCTTGCAGTAATGCATAACTTCTTAGATTTAGAACTCCGTTTTGGAATTGTTCTTGGACTCTATGAAAGCCCTTTTGAGTATAGAATCCCATCCATATATAACGATACAATATTGGAAAACTTATAATAAGTCCGAAAATGATAAAAGACAGTGGCTGCTGTTGCTACTGCAGTTGCTGTAAATTGCTGATTTTCTTCCCGGCTTGCAATGTGCATAACTATTGAGATTAGAACTCCGTTTGGGTGTTCTTGGACTCTATGGCTTCATTGAGTCTATAATCTAACCATATGCTATTTAATGGCATTCAGTATCAACATCTGAAAATTTGATTGTTGTACCAAGTGTACTAATAGCTTGGTTAAAGTCAATTGGAATACATGATAAGAAAAGAGATAGATATAACCAAGAAATAGCAAAATACGTAGATTTGATAAGTAAAGGAGTATAGAAGAAAAGAATAAAATGATAAGCTCCAGAGAGTAGCATAATCGTAGGAATGCACAAGACCCGGGTATGGAAATGACCACGACCGCGTTTTGAATAGTGCTACGACCTCCTGATACGATTAGTGCTACGACACTCGATTAATGCCCGGTACTCACGATTAGTGCCCGGCACTCTGATTAGTGCCGGTACTCACGATTAGTGTTCACGGCACTCCTGTTACGATTAGTGCCGTCACACTCTAATGCACTATTTTATTAGTAAGTCCTAGGAATTCCATAGTTATATGATATGCTTTGGATAATGAATAAGAAGAAACAAATGTGTATCGATCGTGCATGTACCTACGGTATTTGAGGAATACGAGAATAAGCTCTGTAACTCTGGAGATCAAACAAACATAAATCTTTTATAAGCATAGAGGTACTTGGCATAAGTCCATGATATGAATGCGTACGATTCACGATATCTGTATTGTTATACACTTATTATTATAGCGTGTATATGCATATTACCTATGTTTCCCACTGAGCGTAAAGCTTAGCACGGGTTTTAATCCGTGTAAGGTACGGAAAAGAAAGGCGACATTCCGCGTGCCGAGACGACACACGAGTAGGGGTTCATCGATGTAGGTTCCACGCTACGAGCGGTAAATGTAAATCTTTATGGATTTTGAGGATATGTAAATGGGACTCAATAAGCATATATATGACAACGTGACACTACTCTGGTGATAGTTTCATTTTGGACTTTTGAATATAATATGTTGATATAGTTATAAGAATTGGATATATTAATGTCTCATAAAGCAAGTAAAGAGTCCCAGTATATAGTCTCGCGCCCCGAAACCAGTTCGAATCCATGATGGTCGGGCCAGGAAGTATCGAGGTGTGACATTAGAAAATTTCTCCGAGCTAAGCGAGCGCTATGACGAGATTGACCCGAAAGGAAGTCAAGTTTGTGTGGGATAACTCATGTGAGCGAGCGTTCCAAGAATTGAAAAGGAAGCTTACTTCAGCTCGATACGATAGTCGGAAAGGGGACAGTACACGATGTATGATGCCCCGAAGCGGTGGGTGTATTCCTAATGCGATGCAGGAAAGTTAGCCAGCTTATGGTTCTCGGCAGTTGAAGAATCATTACCCTATACACGATATGGAGTTGGTGTCCATTGTCTTTGCCTTGAAGGCTTGGTGTCATTATCTATATGGTGGCGGTTCGAGGCCCATTTTCGGACCACGAGTCAAAATACATCTTCAACGCAGCGAGACCTCAACATGAGGCAGCGTAGGTGGATGAAGTTTTTGGAGGATTACGACTTCACTTTGCATTACCATCCTGGTAAAGCAAATGTGGTGGCTGATGCACTCAACCAAAAGTCAAGGGGAGTACTGGCTAGAAAAGCTTCCCGGGAGTGGCGGATGCTAGAGACAGTGGGGCAATTCAGACTATAGTACGATGAGCAGGCTCGGGGTACCTTGTGGAGTCTGATGGCTACGTCGTCTCTACTGAGCAAAGTGATAGAGTCCCAAGGCCAGGACAAGGAACTAGTATCCATCAGGGTCCGAGTACAGTCAGGTACAATAGACGAAGGCTAGGCCATCCACACATATGGTAGTCTTCGGTATAAGGGATAGGTTGTGGTCCCCCGATCGAATTGAGGAGGAGATCTCGGGAGATTCCATTGCTCCACGATTAATTTGTGCGCATCGAATTAACGCAGATGTATCGTGACCGTCGCGCGGTATTCTTTGGAGCGGGATGAAGGCATGCGGGATTTTGTCTGACGGTGTCTCACGTGCCAGCAGGTCAAGGCTGAGCACCAGAGGCCAGCAAGGTTACTCCATCCATTGGAGATAGCGAAGTGGAAGTGGGAACACATCAGGATGGACTTTGTGACTCACTTGCCACGGGCATCGCGGAAGCATGATGTGGTGTGGGTTATAGTGGACCAACTCACCAAGTCGACACATTTTCTAGCCATGCGGATGACCTTCACACTAGAGGAATTCTGCAGGTTGTATATACGGGAAATAGTATGGTTGCATGGAGTGCTAGTCTCATCGAGCCACATCAGGATTGGGGATCCGGCGTGGTTTTGCGACTTCGGTTGGAAAGTTTCGAGAAGGCCATGGGAACCCTGGCCGTCGATGGTAGAAAGCTTCATCCCTCGGGCGGATGGTGTCAGTGGACTATTCAAATTTTAGAGGACATCTTGCGAGCATGCATCTGAATCCTAAGGGTGGTGGGAGCACTTTGCCCTTGGTAGAGTTACTTTCTGAAATAACGGTTATCGGTAGTATTCGGATGGCGCCCTATAAGGCTCTCCTACAGGAGGCCATGTCGATCCACCGATATGTTGGACAAAGGAGTGGGAGAGGCTCCATCAACGGTCAGTTTGATTAGAGACACCTCGGAAGGTGAGGTATGGAGTTGGCGTCTCGCTGCGGCACCGGAGGCCGGTAGAAGGATTGGCGATATGTTGACGACCTCTAGAGTTCAAGGCGGGGGATCATGTCTTCTTGAAGGTGATGCCTAAGAGAGGAGTGATCAGATTCGGCAAATGAGGGAAGCTGTCACTGAGGTACATTGGACCCTTTGAGGTACTCTAGCGGGTGGGCGTGGTTGCGTATCGATTAGTGATAGGCCGAAAGCGTGGTGTGTATAAATGTGTACGCCTATGTGCGCAAGTGCACGCGTCGCCTCAAGTAATATAGTGTACCTAAGTACGGATATCGATCCACGAGGAGAAGTGTGCTGAGTACTGACTTTACGCTTTAAATATTATCTGGACCTAAAATCGTAATGAATTCCGATTAATAAAAAGAAAAACTAATCCTATATTATTTTGCTAAATCAATTAATTATGAAAACTAGGGTTTTGCCTTCTGTCACACTTGATGAATTTTAACCTAAATAAGTTATTTATTTAATATTTCTGTATTATTCGTTCGTGGTTGATCATGCACCTACAAGATATTCTCTCTCGAGATATATCTTGCCCTATCTACTTCGATGGGGTGTATTGCATCTCTGCCCCTTGACCCTGAGCTCGAAGCAGCAAATGCATATAAACAATCACCACAGTTGGAACTGGGGGTGCTCTATTTAGATTGATAATTGTTGCTTTATTCATGTCCCTAAAGTCATCATCTCTCGATCTCTCGGACTCTAGCAATGCATGCCAAGTTGGCCAAACCTAACATGTAATTATTGCGGAAATAAAAGCAAGTCGATAAAAATCATACTTATATTAAATAAAAATGAAAATTAAACCCATCCCAGTACAAGTGCAGTTAGGTTTTGGCAAAACCTAGACGAAACCTAATTTGTATCTCTATGTGGAAGAAAACCATCCAAAAGAAAGAGAAAAAAGAGAGGATCAACATAGCGATTTTGGTAGAAGCCCCATCTCCTCTTCTTCAATCTTCTTAAATGCTTCAAGCTTTTCCCCTTGAATTAGCCAATACTACAGGGTGTTTCCACCCTAAGAGAGAACTACTCCACCTTCAAAAAGCTAAATGCATCACAAATCCTCCTTCTCCTCAGTCCCTACGGTTTAGGCCTTAAAACCCTTCATTATGGGCTCAAATGGTACAGCTAATCCACACCCAAACCAACCGAACGTCGCGGCGTCGATGCAGCAACGTCGCTGACGTCGGGATGCTCTACTACGTTACTGGCGTCGCGACGTTGGTTCTCTTGTCGCGACGTTCTTTGCGATCCTGTTTTTGCTCCAACCCATTAGGGCTTCGCGGCTTTGTCATACGAACTCCGATTTGGGTGTTCTTGGTACCGTTGGAAAGCTCTTGAAGTGTAGAATCCATCAATATATGACTTGATGCAATATGAGCTTATATAATGTCTGAAGAAGTCAAAATACAGTAGCCTCTCCTGCTGAAGGTGCTGCAATGTTTGCTGATTTTCTTCAAGTTTTGGAACTTGCATAACTTCTTTGTTCGAACTCCAATTTTGGTGTTCTTGGTATCCCTAGAAAGATCTTGAAGTGTAGAATCCATCCATATATGGCATGATGCAATATGAGCTCATATGATGTCTGAAAACGTCAAAATTGGTAGCCCCTCTCCTCTTTGCTTATGTGCTTGATTTTCTAATTTTGCACAATTCCACCTCAAATGGATGACCTGATCACTTAGAAGATGTGAAATTTTAGAGCATTAGAGAACTTATTTAACATAAAAACACTAGAAAAACTAACTAAAAAGCATAGGGATAAAATGAGTATTTAGATACTCATCAGTCGTGTTCTGTAGAAGTTTGTAGAGCGTTCATGAGTATTTCACGTCTTTATGCTCCCGGTACTCGGATCCAACTCATATAGTAGATTGGGGCGAGCTTGTTGTTGATCACGGATGGGACCTTCGAGGAGGACCGGTCGCGTATCATGGATAAGCCAGGCCAGTTTTGTGTGAGGCGGTGGGGCTTGTAAAGGTGTTGTGGCGGCAGGAGTCGAAGGAGGCAACATGGAACACGGGACACCGTCTTGGCGTCAACTATCCTTCTTGATCGACGGGAAGGTCACGTTTTCAGGTCATTAATGTTTTAAACTGTTTAAAATTACGTATCGTGTGTTTGAATGTGTATGTATCTGAAAATTTTGGGACCGAAATTATTTTAAGAGAGTGAAGAGTGTAAAACCAGTGAAAATTTTAAATTTGAATTTTTCAGATAAAAAGGGGGCAAAACTGTAGTTTACTGGAATAGTCCGGAGAAAAGTTGGGATTTTTCTAGATCTCGGATGGCGAAACGGATTGCACCGTTGGAATCGTCTCACAAAATCTAACTACCCAGTCGAATTTCGGTTGAATTCGAGATGATCGAGATTTCACGTATTTGAGCAACAAGTGTCGAGGCGACACATGGCGAGCCATGTGGATGACACATGGAAAACCATATGGGTGGCGCGCGAAAGCACATGGCAAGGCATGCATGTGTGATACATGGCTGCCATGTGTCAGCATCCATACCTCTGTGGCTCCCCCTATATAAGGGGGCAAGCTACATACTTAGGAACATTTCTTATAGCAAAGTTCGGGTTCGTGGGAGGCTGACAAGGAGAAGGAGGAGGAAGGGAAAAGAGAAAGGGAGAAAATGAGAAGAGAAAGGGAGAAAATGAGAAGAGAAGGGGAGGAAAGGAAAGGAGAAATTGAGGGAAAAAAAATAAAGAAAAGGAAAGAAGAAAAGAGAAGAAGAAACGGGAGGAAGAAAGGAAAAGAAAGAGAAAGGAAGGAGTGTCGAGAAATGGAATTGAGGAGACCAGGAGCGCAAGAACTGGAGCTACTTGGCTACGAAGTAGAGATTTCCTCACACTTTCTACAGTTATTTTACGCCTAAGGGCATATAGCGTATGAGTTTTGTTCGGTTTTCTGGGCGAATTTGTATGTTGTGTGGTTTGTTTGTGATTATGTGATGGTCAAGGACCAATTTCATGGGGTTTTGGGACTACTCGGAAACACAGACATTGTGTTTCGGAATGACAAAATCGAACAAGGAATGAATAATAGGGTGTGCCTAAATTTCAGCACACCTTGGGAATCGGCTATATCCAACTTTGAATGATCCATAACTTTCTAGTACTGTGAACTCCAATTCGCACGGATTTGGAGCTCTACGAGGAAGCTTATTCCCGAGGAGTCTAAATTTAATAAGATAGAGTGCTCGGCCAAAATGTAGGCTGAACATTAGTCTGGGTCATGGACAGTTGAGGAATAGTCCGTTCTGGTTTCCAGAACTTCTGTTTTCGGAACCGGTTTGTAACCGAAATGCTTGGGACTGCATATGGCATGAACAGGGAATTGCATGTTGCATGTTTTGTGTGGTATTTACAAAAACTAGACTTTCTGAACTAAGTCCAGATTATTTCTTAGGCCAAGCATGGCGGTTATAAGCCGGGAATGGCTAATGTGTGTTTATTACCATAAATTCAATGACATCTTGGGCATATGTGAAATATATGACATATGTGTGATAAAGATGGAAATAATTATATGCATTGGGTTGTATGATTGACACACTATGTCTCAGCATGGGAATATGAATTATAGCATTACTTGCCTAAGCAATAGTTGGAATGACATTAATACATGCTTGAATAATGTGTTGACATGAATGAACTGAATGATAGAAAAGATGTAGTGCATGCTTATGTGATGTCTTGATTTAAAGGATATATGGAATATTAACATATTTGTATGTATGCTAATGTTGAACTGGATATATGGAATGTTGTGTGCATTAGACATGAGTGTTCATAACTTTTCACAGTGTATGGTGTAAAATCTCCATGTAAGAGATGTCATACATTAGTCATGGGTTTGGTGCGAGTGCCTGAGTGCATTGCATTGGTGTGCGGTAACACCGCACTACATGGGTGTGTGTACATGAGATGCTTGGTTTGTGCTAGCGTTTGGTGCGGGAATCGTGTGGGCTTTGGAATGGGACGAAGTCCAATTGAGTTCCACGGTGTTAAATGAAAATGGAAAATGAAATGTGTCGAGCGTAGCAAGTAGGGGATAGATACCCCCCTCAGGTGAAAAGCCTAAAAACTTGGTTAGACAGCGTATCCACCGGTGAAAGCCCGAAAAATGTCAAAGGGTGTAAGAGACACAGTGAGACCCGAAAAGTTAAAGTTCTATGCCCAAAAAAGACACAAAGCGATTAAATAAATATCCACATGAACTATGTTTGTGAGATCAGAAGAATTGAGGCCGACTCGATATT
Source organism: Tetrastigma voinierianum (assembly GCA_016808115.1). Classification (NCBI taxonomy): domain Eukaryota; kingdom Viridiplantae; phylum Streptophyta; class Magnoliopsida; order Vitales; family Vitaceae; genus Tetrastigma; species Tetrastigma voinierianum. The sequence continues at coordinate 56,609 of JAEQBH010004493.1, read as the reverse complement.
GATTTCCATTGGTACTTGCATTGGGTGGATGGGTCGGAGGGTTGACCGTGCCTGACATATAGAGTGTCATCTCACATGCATGTAGTTTTCCATGATAGGACAACATCTTTGTACCCAGTTGGTTTGTTGGTTTTAGTGTGAGTAGTGCATTTGCATGTGCACCTAGGGGGAATAGCCCTTGTATGATTTATCTGTGAGCTGGCTCACCAAACCATTGGAACCCCTACTTTCGAGTCTGGTGACGGTGCTCCTTAGAGGTCGAGATTATGAAGTAGGCTGGACTGTGGCCTTGATTCATGTTTGGTGTATATATTAAACAGACTAGTTTTTAATATATTTGTATCAGAGTGATGTAATAACTCTTGGATCTATCAAAACTCATATGATTCTTGTAACACGTATGGGCCGTATGGATGATATAGGCCCTATTGGGTCATTTTACTCAATATCTAGTCTCATGATATGAGACACCACGAGGTTTCGTAGGTTGTGATTAGTCAGCGGACCCGGGTTTTAGGGTATCTCACATTGCTATAGTCTCTTAAGCCATTCATTCTCCTGAGATACTAGTCATATAGCATTTGTTCTATAAATACACCTATTCAAAGGCCATATCCACTCAGATCCCAAATAATTCTTGTTTTTCTAAGCTCTTAGAATCATTCTTCGCAAAAAATTAGTTGAAAACAGTTGAAACTCATGTGTCAGTTCAAAAGGAGTATCCCTGCAAACACAGACATGAAGATTACGTTCTTCCATCTCCAGATTCAGTAAATGTGCCTAAAGGCCATGTTCCTGTCCATGTTGGAAAATCTCAAAAGAAGAGATTTGTGATTCCAATTTCATACTTGAAGCATCCTTCATTCCAGAACTTGCTAAGTTGGGCTGAGGAAGAGTTCGGGTTTGATCATCCACTGGGCAGTCTCACAATCCCATGCAGGGAAGAAGCCTTCATTGATGTAACATCCAGTTTGAATTGCTTTTAAGGAAGGATGAAAATCTCAAAACCATCAGCCTGAAGGCCACTGAAGCTCTAACAGTCTTGACCCAAAGCAATCTCACCAATTTTGAAACACGTTGAGAAATAGGCTTTTGTAGTGAGATCAATGTATATTTCCCATCACATTTCTTTTATCAGAGTGAGTTTACAGTTGAATTTCCATAATAACACAATAAGCTTTACTTTTCTTGTCATTTTCATCCGTCAGCATCCGACAGTACAAGGGTGTTCCGTTATTTGCAGATTCAGTAGCAATAAAAAAAATAAAAAAAACAGTCCTATAATCTGGTTTCATGATCAAGAATACAACCTAAATCAACATTGGAACCGAAATAACTCTATTTTCACAGGGTTAAATTTGCTATGCATTAGTTATTTTCTTTCTATAATATTAAATGTATCATTTTGCACAATGTTTCTTTCTCCTGTTAAAGAATTGACAAGGAAATTTGAATATTGTTTCTTATGAGGCTATTTTTCATGCAACATCATATCCTACAGTTCTGTAATTTGTTACTGAAATGGATTTAGTCCGTCCTAGTTGGTCAACCCAAATCCTGGCAAATAAATTTCAGAATGCAAACCACAACAATCTTATTAATAGTTGGGGGGCAAGGCCATGTGAAACCTTGTGTTGAATGTCCAAAGATGGACCCTATTAGAGACTTTTCTGCACTCAATAAACATTCTTCTCATCTTAAGGATATGGAATCCCACCGTTGATCTTGTCTGAGGGCATCTTTAAGAAACCATTTTCCTTATGTTGCTTTTCTGAGAAGGTTAAATTAAAGTTATGGAGTTTCTGTTGGTCTGGGATTTTCAGTGCTAAGTAGAAAATACTTCATGTTCAGTCACATTTCATATAAGTTCGAAATGAAAACAGTACTCAATTTCTGTCCTGAATTCAGAAATGCCCATCTTAAATAAAAATCTTTTCCAAGGGTGTTCTTTAAAGTGATTGATTTTCTTGGTGTCATTTTAAATACACCTAGGCCTACTTTACAAATTTAAGCCAAAAATAAGATATTCCTTTTTCCATTTTCATTTTCATCATCTAAGCTTTTCCCTTCCTTAGATGCAGAGGATGGTGCTTTTATTTTGAGGACCTGCATCCCAATCACACTTGATGGAGATCTGGAAACAACCTTGTAACTCACATATTCTGTCTAAGAAAACAGAAATAGTTTTTGTCTTCAATGGAAAATTTTGATATTCTTTCAAATATCAGAAAAGTTGTTGCATGTCAAGATGGTGAGGCAGTAAGGATAAAGAAACCTATTGAAAACAATGGCTCAAGAATGAAATACCAAACAAAGAATAAACACCATATTTGCGTGGAAACCCTAGCGGGAAAAACCACGGTCAAAGGAAAAAGCTTCACTTTGAATCGGAGAAAAATACAAAGTATAGCACAATAGAGAATAAACCCTAATGTGTTGATATTACGAAAATACACAAGTAGAAAGGTCAAATTAGGTAGCCCTCTGCTACCCTGACAAATCCTATATTTTCTCAGCTTTCCTTTTTAACAAAGTGCTTTGGACCTTCGGATTAGGCATAAGCCCAAAATCAATATTCAGGTCACTAATCAACAATCTCCATCTTGACACGAATTCCCATCATAAGTAGAAAAATCCAATGAACTCTATCACGCCCCTACCCCCGGCCTGGGCGAAGAGAGGGGGCGCGGCACAAGACTGAGACTCTTTAACCTGCTTTTCGAACATCGATGGGCCCATTTCACATATAAATCCATAGGGAAATAAAATTTATAGTACTACCATCGTAGTGGTGTTTAAACTGTCTTGTACATATTCTTGAGTCCTATTTAATTGTACATAAACAAATTCCACTATTACAAAAACTTTACATTTACATTATAAAACCAAAAATAAAAAACCTACATCAGGTGGGCTCCTATTGCTGTGTTTGCCCTGGCGGGTGTGAAATGCCTCGGATGTCCTCTTCAGTACCTACACAGATAAAACACCCATGCTAAGCTTATAGCTTAGTGGGAAACAGATAACAGATATGACCACTTAGAGTGGTCCACATTTACAGGATACATATAACATAATTCTTATATGTCAGAGTTTACATATAACATAATTCTTATAACGTGATTTTCATATCTCTCGTAGGAGTTCAAAACAGAGATCTTGTACAGAAGGTACCCGTAGGTACAATACAGAACAGAGCATAACTTGTACGCCTTTCTGCTTATGGATTCATATTCTTATCATACAATGTTTTGTATAGATAGGTAACAATGAATGAGAGGGGCCCAGCGGCACAATAGGTGCCGGAAGGTAGTGTACGATATTGAGCGGAGGTGCGAAGCACATGCGGTGCCTACCCGCATTAGCAGAGATGTCGTAGCACTAGGAGGAGTGTCGTAGCATTGATCAGAGAAGTGCCTGCCCAAGTAACATAAGTGTCGTAGCACTAGCAGGAGTGTCGTAGCACTAGCAGGAGTGTTGTAGCACTTATCAGAGACGTGCCTGCCCACGTAATAGAAGTGTCGTAGCACTAGCAAAATCTAGAAGCACTAAACAAACGTGCACCTTGCATTTATGAGAGGTGTCGTAGCCACAATCTGGGAGTGTCGTTGCCTTGCGCTCAAACATGCCTATTCATTCCTTTATCCAGGTCTCATGGGCATACAATTATATGTGTTTTCGAGCTTGTTATTTTATACTTAATCACATTAGCAAATGAGGGTAAGAAACAATGTTTGCCCAACGACAAGATTGTCGAGGCGGCGAGGTACCGAACATTTTTCATATGACTTTTATACATGTACTGGCCCCTTTCATTCGGAATTAACGAAAGAACATAACAAAAACAGGATTGCAGGACCGGTACTCAGACCTTAAGTAACAGTGAGTACCGGTACTCAATTTTCAGTACCGATACTTAACATCTCAGGACGCTAAAATCCTTTGAGTACGGTACTCAATACCCTCACGGACTAAACAGCTTTTAGTACTGGTACTCAACATCACAGGCTAAAAACCACATGGAGTACCAGTACTCTGACTTCGATCTGGGAGTACTCACACAGCGATTGCAAAAATGGCCAATTCTAGCCATTCTCATAAAGTCTTTAGCCCAAAAACTAAACCAACCACAAAACTAGCAGACAGTAAAATACACATGTATTGAAGAGTTAGGGTTTCTAACTAATTTGTAGACAAAGAAAGAGTTAGGGTGGTTTCTAATAACAAATCCGCATAGGCTCCATACCAACATATATAAGAGTTCCAAACAAAAGAGATGTTCCAAACATGAATTCCATACTAAAGTTCCAAACATGAATTCCATACTTCCAAACCTGGATTTTCTTTTTCTTCTCTTCTTCCTTCTTCTTCTCTTCTTCCTTTCTCTCTTTCTCCACCGTAAAGCCTAATAAAAATGAAGGAACAATCTCCCCCTTCTCTCTAAGACCATGTTTGGTCTTATCAAAATTAGGCAAATGTCTTTTTTTTTTTTTTTTTTGCTATTTGGGGTCCTTCATCTTTCTATTATTTGCAAAATCAACATCAAATTCTTATAATAACATATTATCTTCTTGAATTATGATATTTGGGTCCTCATTTTATAATTTACCATTTTAACCTTAGTACTTAAATTTTCGAAAATGAAATTTTACTTATAATTTACCCTAATGATGTAATAAAATACTAGGGTAAAATTTGGGGTGTTACAAACTCCATATCCCATAACAAGATTAAAATCATACTCCTCTTCCATAACAAAGCCCCATAGGGCAAAAATAAGCAACCAAGTCCATCGAGTTTGAGCGTACAAACTTGGCTGCTAAGGAAGTGACTTAGTTATTATATTTACCAAGATTGTCTTGGGTTCCAACTACTCACAACAATGTCACCACGAGCAATAATCCCGCACAAATGATACCTCCATCGATGTCTTCATCACTCTCATGAAACATCTGATCTTAGGTGAAATATAGCACTCTGGCTATTACAAAACAATGTATTGATCTGCAACTGGCCCGATCACTTAGCTCCCTAGACAATCCCTTCAACCAAAGGGCCTCTTTACAAACTTCTGTAACTGCCATGTACTCTGCCTCCCGTAGTTAATGGCTATTATAAGTAGAAGGTAGTTTTCAGTCAATTATTGCAACCTCCAATAATGAACACGTATCATGTAAATGATCTCCTCTTATGAGATCTCTGCATAACCCGGAATCAACATACCTTCTGACTTCATCCCTAGTCCTACCGATGCGCAAGCAAAACTATTAGATCCTGCAGTATGACATGATCAACGAGGCGCTTTCCAATGTACCTTTCGGGTTTTGCAATGTACACATAACTACATTATTTGCATAAGCCAAACCTTCACAGCGGCGTAGCTATTCGCCGAGGCGAAAGAAAAGCTTCCTGCGCAAGGCGAGGACCCTACATCATTAGCCTCGGGACTCGCGGCGAAGAGCAGCCCTCACCTCGCGAAGGGGTTCTGGCTGCGAAGAAGAGCCCTCGTTGCAACGAAGAAAGGGCATCCTACATCATCGAAGCTCCTGGTTTGCCAAGGCAAAGTAGGTCTTCGCCAAGGAGAATGAAGAACCCTCAAACTGTTGACACATGTCTTCGCCAAGGCAAAGGATGTCGAGCTAGGACAAAAATGCCCCTATTCTAAGCCCAATTTTTGTTCATATTCCATGTGATATAAATACTATACTTGTAACACTTCTAGGGCAACTTGGAGAGGGCATAGAAGCTTGAACATTTCCCATTTTCTAGGGTTTCTCTCTAAGCTCATACTTTTAGGGTTTGTATATTTTGTTACATTTTTTAGCTTGCTTTTGAAGCTAAGTTGCAAGATCCAGTTGGTAAAGGAATTCTTGTAGTGGTGGAGAAGGGTTTTGGAGGACTTCACCTCATATTTGTTTTGAATCACTAAATACTCTTTCTCTTAATCTTTCAACGTATGTTTGTATATACATGATTTTGTTGGTTTTTGAGATTTTGCTATGGTGGCTAGATCCTCCCAGAATTTGGTTGTTGACATTGGTGTATGGTTTATAAGTTATCTTAATGATTTTAATGAATATAATCTTTTGTTGAGGTTTTATGGAAAATGTGTTCTTTGAAAACTCTTCTTTGTTCCTTAAATTTAGTGTTTATTTATTTATTTTTATTTTATGTTTTCAGAAAAAAAAAAAAGAAAAAACAAATTGGAAACCAAACATGTTTTCCCTGTTTTTTTAACCATTATAAAAAGAAATATATAATTAACAATAAAAACACTAAATGTGTTTAGGTAATTCATGGTGATTACTATTCCAATGCATATATTCCTTAATTTGCTCGAGAGATTGTACATTTCATGCATGGTGATACAAGTGAGTTGGGTTCTATTTTTTCCTTTTTTGATGCAATGATGGAACTTAACAATTTATCGTATCTTAATGAATAACTTAAATTAGTCTTCATCCACATCAATAATTCCTTTAGAACAAATTTTGTAATGCTTTTTGGATGACTATGGAAACTAAATAGGCTTTATTCATTTGTTCCCTTTTTTTTTTTTTAATATCAAAGGATCCTTGGTTTTTCTTCTTTCTTTTTCCTAGTTCATCTTTTTTTTATAATGGTTTAGCATTTTTAACAAACCTCATGTATCTAGTTCTTTTTCAGTGTTTCTTTGCAATCTAGAAGAGGCAAGAGCTCTTGTTGCTCACGCACTACATCAACTAGTTCCCATTTCTTACAAAGAAAAAAGATGAAGAGAATATATATTGGCCACAAATTAGCCACCTTTTGTCCTTTTCATTTACTGCTAAAATATTGGAATGAAATTACCTTGTAATGCTTTTTTGATTACTACATAAATTAGTTATGCATGTATGTTTATATTAATACTTAGGCTTTGATTGTAACCCGAAAACTACTAAGGGAAAAATAGAGTAAAAGTGGAAGAAAATAAAATTTGGGGAAAAATAAAAAAATTGTTTAAACTTAATAAAATTAATATTATATTTTTATTTAAACTCATTTTATTTGTTTGTCTTTATTATATGAGGACTAAAAAATTTTAAAATATGTAAAATTTTAAGGATTTTTTATTGTATTTGATTTTCTTTCATATTTTCCGCAATGAAACCAAACAAAAGAAAATCATTTTATTGTAGTATTTTTTCACCTGTCTTTCAGGTTGCGTCATGACCCTAGTTACAAGAAATGGTCTGTTACCTCAGTCCTTAATACTTTTGGTTTCATCTTCTGTTTTTGTTTCTTTAATATATGTCTAAAACCCATGTGTAAGAAAATGTCATGTATGGGTTCCTAAAACCTCTATTTTTCTGACGCACCCAAAAGGACCACAAAAGGGAAAAGTTTATCAAATATCTGTTACTTTCAAATTATTTTGGTGAAGTTTCAAAATTTGAATGCATTGGTCTCATTTGATAAGGAGGTTGCTTACTCAAGTTTTGAATCTCTCAGGTACTGCACGGGAAAGAAGAAAACCAAGATATATTCTGTCTCAATGTCTCAATGTCAAACATCAATCAAAACACTTGTTGTGGGGGCACAAAATTAAACGTGCTACAATCAAGAGAACCGAATTAATTTAGTGTGACTGCTTAGTGCTTAACCTCCTTCTTTTTCTTGTTGTTCTTCTTCTTATTCTCTAATCCTCCTTGCTCCTCCCTTCGAGAAAGAGAAAGAACACAAATAAGATGCGGCTTACAAAAAAAAGAAGATATAAATAAAGCTAACAATATCTAAGAAAAGATATACATGCACTCAATTAATAAGAGATAAGCACAAAGTTATGACAAAAAAAATATATACCTGAAACATTCAATACTGCCAATCTGTGTGTTATAAGATAATGTCTCATTGTTGTAGTAAATCAAACAAGAAAGATCCTGAATAACAGTAAAACAGATGAAAAATGCAAGGCAGCAGCAGTTTTGTTACAAGAGGTAAAATTAATCACGCACACGACAGCTTTCCCTGATTGCAAAATATGGTTGTGTCACTTTCGGCTTTTGAATTCATAAACCTGACGTCTCAAATATTTAATTGATATGGTGCAGGTACTACCATAGTACTCTGATTCTTGTTTTTCTACTTGAAAACAATGATATGGAGTGGGCCATAGCTATGGGGTAATAGCAATCTTCTTCACTGCCATAGTCACCATATTCCAATTATTCCACACCTATAACCCCCGTGGTCGCTTGTGTCAGCCAGGGTAATTGGATCCCTTATTATAAATCTACCAGGGAGATGAGGGTAACTATCAGAAGGCTTAAACATTATAGAGCAACCATCCTCCCCATTAGGCCAAGCCCTCGCATCCATAGCCCAGAAATTATCATCTCCACCACGTAGACAACATCCTGGTAACAATTGTCCAGGGTCACGTGGAAGAAAGAACATCAAAAGCTACGCATATTCACAAACGAGTACCAAGATTCAAAGCAAGATTTTATTGATGCCACATGTTGTTAAAAGAAAGCATTTTTCGATTCTTCTGAGATATCCTTAACTACATGCCTGTCTCATGTTTCTTTTATGTCTGATGTTCATCGTTGTTTTCGCGGTCAATGACAGGATGAGATCAACCGACTTAATGTCTTTATTCACTGACAAAACTACTAGTAACTTCGTTATATACCACACGACTCTCTAAAAGTTTCTAAAATCTTCCAAAGAACCCCCAATAAGAATATCCAGAATCATTCATCGAGTCGATCACTCGCAATGAATGACACTATCCTGATCATGATTTTTTAATGAAAGTCTATCACTTAGTGTCCAAAGAAGATAATCATGAACTGAGATACGTGATGATGATGTTAAGATACTCAAGAATGGAAGATCCAGTCTCAACCTGACAAAGCCAGAATACACCAACTCACATTGTCGATAAGTCATTTATTCATCAAGAAATGGTATAACTGTTCATCGAGATTCGATGGATGGGCCCTGCCATAAAGTCGGGGCTACTTATCCAACAAAAACATCCGTACACCAATCCCAGAAGCCAAGTTTCAATCCCAAATGATCAAAGGACATATTGACGCAACCCATTAATGCACACAAAAACATTTTATTCTGGGTGGGACTGTTATGTAGTTTGTTCTTGTTATGGTAGGCCGTGATGAACCAGCAAAACATCACAGTATGAATGGAATCAAAATCTTATTACTGGTTGGGAGGCAAAACCAGATGACCCTTTATGACTTATCTCTTTCAAGGGACCCCATTGCAGGAGTCTCTTCATCACTTATTCCACAGATAATATTTACCAAACAGCATTTTCTCTAGAAATACATCTACTCTCTGGCCATACATCCATCAAGTTTCAAAGATTTTCTTATATTCCAAACTCTTTCAAATCCCTTTCCACCATCACTTTTGAGAAACTAAATTTGAAACTCATGGCAATCCGTTTTCAGAGGATTATTCCTGCCAAGCAGATCCTGAGACGCATTCTTCCATCTCTGGAGTCCCCAAATGGGCCCAAAGGCCATGTTCCTGTCTATATTGGAGAAACTCAGAAGAAAAGATTTGTGATCTCAATTTCATACTTGAGGCATTCTTCATTCCAAAACTTTCTAAGTCAGGCTGAGGAAGAGTTCGGGTTTGATCATCCACTCGGTGGTCTCATAATCCCATGCAGAGAAGAGGCCTTCATTGATCTAACCTGCAGTTTGAATTGCTCATAAGCAAGGATGAAAAAGGCATTTTTGTAGTGAGAACAATGTAAAAGGCTCATAACCACCAGCCTGAGGGACTCTGAGTTTCTAACACCACTGACGCCAAAAAACCAATCCCACCAATTTTGTATCATTGAGAAATAGGCATTTTTGTAGTGAGAACAATGTAAAAAAAAATTTTCTACTTTTCTGTAAAGCAAGTTAGAGTCAAATGTCTTCATATTAATTGAATAATTCTACTTTTTTCCTATCTTCTTCTGTCCTTCAGCAGCCATTCTGAAAAGCAATTTCATTAGTTTGCAGGTACATTTGCAATGCAAATACTAGAAATCCACTTGCCCTATATTAAAGTGTTGATGATTTGACAATATAGATACCATCTCATTCTGATTTCATTGATAAGCTGAATCAGCACTCAACCCTAAAAAAGGGACTGATTAAATAGGAAGATGAAGAGTTAGTAGGCAGCAGAAACTGAAATAACCCCATTCATGATTGCCATGTATCAGGTGTTCCCTTCCATAACAGCTAAAATGCGATCATTTTTACAATGAATATCACAAACCAGAAACTCCCAAATGAGTTCAGAATCAAAATCCTAAATTTCTTTTTTGACTGCTTGATAATTTACATTTACTTCATGTTTGATTATATCGCTAAACACTTTGACAAGGACATTTCTAAATTTACTTCTATGGCCATTATTCAAGAAACATTGTCACATGAGCTGATAATTGCGGTTCTCTTAGTGTATGCTAGTTTCATAGACAAATATAGCTGGCCTTTTCCTAAAGTTGTTAAGAACTCTAAACAAGCTTCAGACATGTACTACAGGTACCTATAGTCAGTAGAATGAATATAGTCCCTACCAGTTGGTTGTCCAAGTCCACAGCCATTGACCCCAGCAAGAAAATTTTATTATAGACACCACCCAATTTGTATTACTGTTTGGGAGGCAAAGCCATGTGATCCTTTGTCATCAATTAATGGACCCTATCAGAGAATACTGGCCACACAAAACTTGCTTCTTCTATATATATTCCACTCATCCTAAGGATATGGCATCCCACCAGCCTAAGTTTTCTTGTTCTAAGAGATCTTAGAGTACCCTTTTCCTTACCATTACTTTTCTGAATCCATACAAATCATGGGTTTTCGTTTGCCTGGGATGTTTACTGCTAAGCAGGGTCAAGAGGCTAGAAATGTGCCAAAAGGCTACTTAGCTGTTTATGTGGGAGAAACCCAGAAGAAAAGATTTGTGGTTCCAATCTCATACTTGAAGAGCCCTTCATTCAAGAACTTGTTGAGTCAGGCTGAAGAAGAGTTCGGATTTGATCATCCAATGGGTGGTCTCACAATCCCATGCACAGAAGAGGCCTTCATTGATGTTACCAGAAGTTTGAACACCTTATGAGAGAAGAAAGATATGCAAATTGTAGTGTATAGGATTAGCAATCTCTAACACAGTGACTTGTTATTTGTAAAGCAGTCCCTCCAGTTTTGGATTATGAGGATTGGACTGTTTTATTTCCAGCCATTGTAAATTATTCCATGCCTTTTTCTGAGAGAAAGTTGAGAGTATAATCTCTCCATATATATACAAAGGTTCAAACAGAATCTGTTGGATTTCTTTTCCTCCATTGATTTTGTTTCTCCTGGTTTTCATGCAAATTTTGGGCATATTGTGATTAATTTTTCACTAAAAATATCCAGTCCAGGATTTTCTTTTTCAATTAGTTTAAGCTGGTGAATTTACCAGATATGGAATGACTGCAAAGACCTTGAAATTTTTTGGAATTATGTGGAGAATTGCCGATAGATTTAGGATATTAGCTAATTGTTAAACCTTAGAAATTCAAGCTTAAAAACACAAATATTTTGGGAAATCACCCTCTCAAACATAAGATCGTAGACATACTTGAAATTTTAATTTATGGTTCTTTTCTCAGCACTTTGAAAGCCATAAGGGATTCATTTGAAGCAATTCAAATGGAAAGTAGTTAAAGTATCGATGGAACCATTTATGGATGGGAACTAGAATCCCTTTTCATATAGAAAACATAGATATTTTTATAGAGTTAAACTTTGTGCCATAAAAAATACTGGAAAATTTTGTCTAGAATTTTTAGAGCATACAATGGGTCAATCAAGTATGCTCAGCGATGAATGTTATAGCATATATCTAATTTAAATTATAGATTTGTAGCATGATAGGAAGCTTTGTCTTATAGAGTTGTATTTATTAGGAATATTAGATTGAAGCTTTGTATATATTTATATTCATAATGGATCTATGAAGAAATTACAAAGGAATTTATTCCTCCAATTCTTTGTCTTTCTTTCTACATGGTATCGAGATCATAGACGGATGAGAATAACTTTTTGGAATACACATTAGAAGGAGTGAGGGGTGTTTTTGAAACACCCAGTTCGAGGGTACGTGAATAGACTCCTCTGGCAGGAGAAGAAGCGTCGACCGTCAGCGAGCCTGGCCACCAAGTCTGGTGGCCGAAACCCTAGCGTGTGAATCTCACGCGACCACCTAGGAGTTTTGCTCACTGGTGCCTTTTAACATCGAGCCTTGCGTGAGGCCAGTGGGCCATTCCTCGATCACGAAATTCCTCGACAAGGTTCTTAGGCCCAGCGATAGGCATCCCGATCACTTGCCTCCCTTATTTAATGGCTGGAAGCGTTGACTTTTTCCTTTTGTAAACTGACCTTGAGACTCTATGCTTTTGTGATCCTTTCTTGATTTTTTCTAAGATCCAGCAACATCTAGAGGTGATTTGTGGTTTATAGGGATAAAATCCATTTAGGTGTGGTGTTTTTCGTAGAAAGGTGGTCCTTTTCCTTGCAAGATCCTATTATTTAGTATTTTCTGAATTTTTAAAGGCTTGTTCGAGTTAGATCTGCTTCTATGACTAACAAGACACCCTCAGGAGGGGTCGTGTGTTGTTATTTCCATAATCTAAGACATGTACATCGGAATTGTAAGAAGCTGTAGAATAAAAATCGAAGATTTCAGTATGTTCTTTATCCAAAATCACTTAAGTTTGCATATACTTCTATCACTACACTCGTCGAGTCAAGTAAAACCAACACATGTTTTCTTTCCTCTTCCTCCACTTGGGTCATTGACTCTAGAGCCATAAACCACATGACAGGTAATTCCAGTATATTTACTATGTTTCAACCACACCCTTCTACCTCTACTTTCACCCTTACAGATGGGTCCACATCTTGTGTCCTTGGGTCAGGGACAATTCATCCTACTGATCCTTTAATCACTTTGACCTTTGTTCTAAGTTTACTGAAATTCTCTCTTTAACCAATATATGTGGTAGCTCTTGTACACTTCATTGCAGTATCTAATTTTTTTTCTTGATTATTGTCAAATTTAGGATCTTTCGACAAAGCGGGTTATTGGTAGTGGACGCGAGTCTAGGGGTCTCTACATCCTTGAAACAGAGGTGTCAATGCTTATTGCTTGTTCTGGAGTTGTTACCCTATTCAAATTACATTGTCGCTTGGGTCATCCTTCTCTCTCTTTGTTGAAGAAGCTATATCCTCAGTTTTTGAGCATATCCTCCGTGGAATTGTAGTCGTGTCAATATGCTAGAAACTCCATTAATTGCATTTGAGTCCTATAGTCAATGAACAAACCATCTCCTTTGAATTGAATTCGTTTGGATGTGTGGGATCCATGTCTAGTTGTATCCCTAACTGGGATTTGATATTTTGTTACGTTTATCAAGATTATTCGTGAACAACTTGGATTATATTTAATGAAAACTATTCGAGTTATTTTCTCACTTTCATGCCTTCTATCTTTGGTCACACTCGGTTTCATGTTTATGTGCCAAAATCTAAGAAGTGATAATCTTTGAAGAATATGCATGCGGAACTGTTCAGTCACTCATGCTTCGAGAATGGCATCCTTCGTGGAGCATCTTGTGTTGATACCAGCCACAAAATGGAGTTGAAAGAAAAAATAGACACACCTTCTTAAAACCTCTTAGGCTACATTGTTTCAAATGCACATGCCCAGCATTTTTGGGTGATCTTTGTTTCAAACTTGTTTTGATTAATCAAATGCCTTCCTCTATCTTAAATTGGGTCCCTCGTTTCAAACCCTCTTCCCCGCAAATATGTTTCCCATTGAGCCTCAGTGTTGAGTGTACTTTTTGTGTGGGATGTTACAGTCCGCATGTCTCTAAGCTTCGATCTAGGTCATTGAAATGTATCTTCCTTGGTTATTCGAGTTCGGAAGGGTATTGGTGTTCTTGTCCCACTCTTTGGTGCTGTGTCAGACTGATGTTACGTTCTTTGAGACTACCCCGTTTTCCCTTTTTTCTTCTGTTACTAGTCAAGGGGAGGCTGCAGATTTATTAGTGTTTTCTTATTTACATCACTAGCTCCCCGGCTCCTACTCCGACTCCCATTCTTGTTAAACCTCCATCACTCGGGTATATTCTTGGTGCCGTAACCCTCAGGAACTACAGTCGACAACGGTGACCGTCATTAGATCTAGTCTGGAATGATGATCTTTACGACTACTCTCTCTGTAAAGGTAGCGTCGATTGTGCTCACCCAATCTCTTCATTTGTTTCCTTTAACCATTTATACGTCTTCCTTTTGTTCCTTTGCATCTCTTGATTCCATCTCTTCTGGCTCTTGTTTATGAGGCTTTATCTCACCTTGGTTGGCGCAGTGCTATGGTGGAAGAAATGCAGGCTAGATGACAATGGTACTTGGAACTTGGTATAGTTACCTCTGAATTAAGAAAGCCATTGGATCTTTGCTAGGTTTTATAGTCAAGGTTAATCACAGTGGTTGAGTTCATGATTGAAAGCAAGACTTATGACTAGAGTGCGCTTAGACCTATGGCATGGACTATTATGTACTTTCCCACGATTTATAAGATGACATTATTAAATTTTTATTTTCACATTTGCCACTTATAATTGGAATCTCCACCAGCTTGATATTAAGAATGCCTTTCTTCATGGCGACCTTTAAGAGGAGGTGTATATGGATCCACCTCCATGGTTTGTTGCTTAGGAGGAGGTAGGGAAAGTTTGTCATGAAGTCTTTGCCTGGTTTGAAACATAGTCCCCATGCATGGTTTTGGTAAATTGACCCGACGGTTTAAGGAATTTATGCGAGAAGAGTAAATCAGACCCTCTATCTTCTCTGAAGCCCCGTAGTTCAAGTATCATTTTGTTGGTAGTGTATGTGGATGATATTGTTATCATTGGGAGTGACTCTAAAGGCATCTCATCTCTTAAGCCATTTCTTCAAATCCAATTACAGATAAAGGACTTAAGGATGCTAAGATACTTCTTGTGCATGAGTTATGTAAACAAACATGAAATCTTCTTAACTCAAAGTATATTACTTGAACTATTATGCGAGGCGGAAAGTTAGGGTAAAAATACCCACAGTTCGCCTATGGCTCGGCGTCGCCTTACTAGAGAAGGCGAAACATTTGAGGATCCTAAGAGATATAAAAGACTAGTTAGGAAGTTGAATTACCTTTCAGTAACTCGTCTTGATATTGCCCAGTCAATCAGTGTTGTAAGTAATGCATGTCCGCTCCAATGGTTGACCATTGGGCAATTGTTGAACAAATTCTATGTTACTTGAAAGGAGCCCCAAGATGTGGTGTTTTATATAGTAATCATGGGCATAACAGAATTGAGTGTTTTTCTAACGCAGATTGGGCAGGATCTAATGAGGATAGGAGGTCCACTACGGGGTACTGTGTGTTTGTTGGAGGGAATCTGGTCTCATGGAAGAGTAAGAAAGAGAATGTTGTCTCTCGATCTAGTGTAGAGTCGAATATGAAGCAGTGACACAGTCGCGTGTGAGATCATGTGGCTTCGTCAACTCTTGATGGAAGTCGGTATTGAGACACCAATCGTAACAAAACTTTGGTATGCTCAACTAATTTGCCGTATTGCTTTTAATCACGTGTGAACATGAGCAGACTAAGCATATTGGGATAGATTGTCATTTTGTTCGTGAGAAAATACAACTCGGGTTGATTTCTATAGGATATGTGAAAACTGGAGAACAATTGGGTGATATTTTCACAAAGGCCCTAAGTGGGGACTGGGTTAATTATCTATGTAACAAGTTGGGCATGATTAATATCTATGCTCCAACTTGAGGGGGAGTGTTACAACATACATCTACTTTACATATAGATTTGTAACCCATTAGGAAACTTGTCTTATAGAATTGTAATCTATTAGGAAGGTTAGATTGGCTTTTGTATATATATATATATATATTCATAATGGATCTATAGAAAAGAACCAAAGAAATTTATTCCTCTAATTCTTTTGTCTTTCTTTTCTACGATGAATAATGCATGCTATCATTTTAGACTGAGGTCCTTCGAACCACATATTTCCAAGGTCCATAGTATTGCTTTTGAGTTCTTTGTGTAAAGCATCATTGAACAACATCATGTGATATGTTTGTTAGGTCTTGCTTTTGTTCAAATTATCATCTCCCCATTCAATGCTGAAGCACAGATCATCACAGGTTCTCAGCCCCGTGAAACCAGAAGCGAACCAATAAATCCACGAGAGCATATCTTGTTTGTCTTAGTATATCCAAATGGCAATTGCTTATATCTGTAGAGTCAGATGAAGTACAAAGTATTTTCAAGTGGCCCTACTGCATGCATTCTATTAAACAGTAGGACATGATGAAGCAACAAAGTAAATGACAGTATGATGAAAGATATGGAAATATTATTATTCCTTGGGAGGCAATACCATGTGATCCCTTGTCACTTGTATCCTTCAAGGGACCCCATTGTAGTACTCTTTTCTCCATTGATTTCATTTGAGAATACTTGGCTTTTATAGCATTTGTTCTATAAATATGCCTTATCAAAGAGCATACATCAACCAAGTCTCAAAGCTTCTCTTGTTTTTGAAACTCTTAGAAATCCATTTTCCACCATCACTTTTCCGAGTAGCAAAATTTGGAACTCATGGTGATCCGTTTTCAGAGAATTATACTTGCAAAGCAAATCCTGAAGCATTCTTCCATCTCGAGTGCAAATGTGCCTAAAGGCCATGTTCCTGTCTATGTTGGAGAAACTCAGAAGAAGAGATTTGTAGTTCAATTTCATGTAAAAGCATCCTTCATTCCAGAACTTGCTGAGTAAGGCTGAGGAAGAGTTAGGGTTTGATCATCAGGTGGTCTCCGCGATCCCATGCGGAGAAAGAAGCCTTCATTGATCTGGCTTGTAGTTGAATTGCTCATGGCGAGGAGGGAAAATCTGAAAACCAACATCCTGAAGGACTGTGAATCTCTAACACAGCTGACCCCAAAAACCAATCCCACCAATTTTGTAACATTGAGAAATAGGCTTTTGTAGTGAGGTCAATGTAAATTTCCACCATTTTTCTGTAAAGTGAGTTTACAGTTGAATTTCTTCGTAATAACAGAAGAGCTTATCTTTTTTCATAATCTTCTTTTGTCCTTTAGCATTCATTCAGAACAAGGTTTGCAGATTCAATTGCAATAAAAAAACAGATACTCTCTCTAATCTGATTTCATGATATTGAATGCCAACTACCTGTTAAAGAGAATGATTAATTAAGCAAGGGAAACTGAAAACAACTCCATTTTCACTAGGTTAAGAATCTGTATGCATTATTAATTTCTTTCTATATGTACTGTATATTTCTTCTACATTTCTCTTAGCTGTTAAAACATTAACAAGGAAATTTGAATAATATGGTTATTTGCAACATCATCATATGCCACAGCTCTTTTATAGATACATGAATGAATATAGTCCATCCAAGTTGGTTTACTCAAATCAGTAGGCCATGATGAATCTTGGCAAATAAATTTCAGAATGAAAACCACAGCAATCTTATAAGTAGTTGGGAGGCAAGGCCATGTTAACCCTTGTGTTGAATGTACAAAGATGGACCCTATTAGAGATTTTTTCGCACCCTGAATATATTCTTCTCATCCCTGGGGATATAGCATCCCACTGTTATTTTTGCTCCAAGACATCTTTTTGAGCCATTTTCCTTACTATTGCTTTTCTGAGAAGGTTAAAAGTCATTGTGATTCTGCTGGTATGGGATTTTCAGTGCTAAGTAGAAAATGCATAATTTTCTGTCATATTTCATGCATATTCAAAATTCATACAGAAATCAGTTTCTATCCTGAACTTAGAAATGTATATCTTAAATAAAAAACTTTGCCTATGGTGCTTTTTGAAGAAAAAACTTCACCATTTTAAATGCACCTAGGACTACTTTACACATTTAAGCTATAAATATGATCTTCGGTTTGCCATTTTCATTTCCATCAGTTAAGATTTTCCACTTCCTTCAAGTTATAAGGATGGTGCTTGCATTTGAGAACCTGCATCCCCGAGTCAAACTTGATGGAGAGCAGAAAAACCTTGAATAATTGATAAATTTGTCTAGGAATTTGGGGAATATATGTTTGCAAACCAACCGATTGTCCATTATGAATAATGCATGTTTTGTATTTAGACTAGTAGTTCTTTAAGTTCATCCATTGTCTTGCTTTTTGAATTCTTCATATATAAAGCATCACAGGACAATACCGTATGATATGTTGGTTAGGTGATTCCATTTCAAATTTTCTTCTACTAGATTTACTGTTGAATACCGAGGAGCATATCATCACTGGTTCTACTTGTGCAGAACAAGAAATATCATCACATGAGGATATAGCTTTTCTGTCCAGTATATCCTAATGATCGGTTGGATATATACGCTATACTGTACTACAAAAATAATGATTTCAAGTGGTCCTCTGCTGTTTGTATATTTGGTGGTAGGCCATAATGAAGCAATCGATATGTGGCAGTATGACAGATAGCAAAATCTTATTATTGCTCGGGAGGCAAAGCCATGTGTGAAGAAGAGACCATTGCTATGGTCTCTTCACCATTCATTCTATCTGAGATACTAGTCATTTAATTTGTTCTATAAATACACCTATTCTAAGGCCATATCCATCAAGTCCCAAACCATTCTTGTTTCTAAACATCCATTCTTCACCAAAATTTAGTTTGAGAACCAAGTTTGAAACTCATGGCAATCAGATTTCAGAGGATTAACCCTGCCAAGCAGATTCTAGCGCATTCTTCCATCGCCAGATTCAGTAAATGTGCCTAAAGGCCATGTTCCTGTCTATGTAGGAGAATCTCAAAAGAAGAGATTTGTTATTCCAATTTCATACTTGAAGCATCCTTCATTCCAGAACTTGCTTAGTCAGGCTGAGGAAGAGTTCGGGTTTGATCATCCACTGGGTGGTCTCACAATCCCATGCAGGGAAGAAGCCTTCATTGATCTTACTTCCAGCAGATTGCTCATAAGCAAGGATGAAAATCACAAAACCACCAGCCTGGAAAGGGGCACTGGCTCTACCAGTCCTGACCCCAAACAAAAATCCACCAATTTGAAACGTTGAGAAATAGGCTTTTGTAGTGAGATCAATGTATATTTCCATCATTTTTTCTGTAAAGTGAGTTTACAGTTGAATTTCTCCATATTAACAGAATAGCTTTACTTTTCTTCTCATTTTCTTTTGTCCGTCAGCATCCATTCAGTACAAGGTGCTCCATTATTTGCAGATTCAGTTGCAATAAAAAAAAAAAGCAGATCCCCTCTCTAATCTGGTTTCATGATCAGAATGCTACACAGTCAACATTGGAACCAAAATAACTCTATTTTCACGGGGTTAAATCTGCTATCCATTAGTTATTTCTTTCTATAATCGCCAAAATGTCATCATTTTTTCAATGTTTCTTTCTGCTGTTAAAAGCATTGACAAGGAAATTTGAATATGGTTTCTTATGAGGCTATTTTTCATGCAACATCATCATATGCTACAGTTCTGTAATTTGTTACTGAAATGAATTTAATCCGTTCTAGTTGGTCAGGCCCAAATCAACAGTAGGCCGCAACGTCCTGGCAAATAAATTTCCAGAGTTTAAACTACAGCAATCATATTATTGGTTGACAAGGCCATGTGAGACCTTGTGTTGACTGTCCAAAGATGGACCCTATTAGAGACTTTTCTGCACTCGGTATACATTCTTCTCATCTTAAGGATATGGAATCCCACCGTTGATCTTGCCTCAAGACATCTTTAAGAGCCATTTTCCTTACTATTGCTTTTCTGAGAAGGTTAAATTAAAGTCATGGAGTTTCTGCTGGTCTGGGATTTTCAGTGCTAAGTAGAAAATACTTCATGTTCAGTCACATTTCATATAAGTTCGAAATGAAAATAGTACTCAATTTCTGTCCTGAATTCAGAAATGTCCATCTTAAATAAAAATCTTTGCCAAGGGTGTTCTTTAAAGTGATTGATTTTCTTAGTGTCATTTTAAATGCACCTAGGCCTGCTTACAAATTTAAGCCAAAAATATGATATTCCTTTTGCCATTTTCATTTCATCACTACTTTCCTTCCTTGAATTTACAGAGGGATGGTGCTTTTATTTTGAGGACATCCACCCCGGTCACTATGATGGAGATGCGAAACAATCTTGTAACACACATTTTAAATGTCACAAGAAAACGCAGAAATAGTTTTGTCTTCAATGAAAATTTTAATTTTCTTCAAATATCAGAAAGTTGTTGCATGTCAAGATCGTGAAGGCAATAAGGATAAAAAAACCTGTTGAAATCAATGGCTCAAGAATGAAATACGAAACAAAGAAGAAACACCAGATTTACGTGGAAACCTTTGCGGGAAAACCAACGGACAAAGGAGAAAGTTTCACTATGAGTCGGAGTACTTAGTACAACGGAATAGATAATAGACCCTAATGTGTTGATATTACGAAAAAACATGAGCAGAAAGGTCCATACCGCCGGCCTAACCCCTCTGCTACCGCAATAGATCCCTATTTTTTTTCTCAATTTTTTCTTTTAACAAAAGTCGCACCGCAGACCTTCAGGTCGTGCATAAGCCCAAAACCAATATTTGGGTCATAAATCAACAATCTCCACCTTGACACATATTCCCATCATAAGTAGAAAACTCCAACGAACTCTATATCTCAAAACAAGATCAAAACCACTCCTCTTCCACCCAATGGCCCATAGGACAAAACTCGACCCAAGTCCCATCAGTTCTTAATGCACAAACTTGGCTATAGGAAGTGACTTAGTCATTATATTTGTATGATTGTCTTGGGTTCTGACTTTACTCACAACAATGTCACCATAAGCAATAATCTCACGCACAAAATGATACCTCACATCGATATGCTTTGTCCTCTCATGAAACATCTGATCTTTGGTGAGAAATATAGCACTCTGGCTATCACAAAACAATGTATTGATCTACAATTGATGACTTAGCTCCCCAAACAATCCCTTTAACCAAAGGGCCTCCTTACAAACACCTTAAGCTGCCATGTACTCTTGCACATGTAGTTAACAAAGCTACTATAGTCTGAAGAGTAGCTTTCCAATTAATAGTACAACCTCCAATAGTGAACACGTATCATGTAAATGATCTCCTCTTATTGAGATCTCTAGCGTAATCAAAATCAACATACCCTGCAACTCCATCTCTAGTCTTACCAAATTGCAAACAAACACTACTAGATCACGCCCAAGTATCACATAAATCCACTAAAAATATTACATGATCCATAAACTGCTTTCCAATGTTCCATACCATGTTTCCATGTATGTTGACTACATTAACTACATAGGCAAATCTAGGCCGAACACACCATGGCATGCATCAAAGAACCCACAACACTAGAATATGATACTCTAGACATATAGTTAACTTGCTCATATGACCTGTGGACATAGAGTAGATGAAAGTTTGAAATGAGTTGCAAGTGGAATAGTAACAGACTTCGCATTCGGTATGTTGAACTTTCGAATCACCTTTTCAATATATCTTTTCAGACTCAAGGATAATCTTCCTGCCACTCTATCCCTCAAAATCTCAATCCCAAGTATTTTCTTGGCTATTCCCAAATCTTTCATCTCAAACTCATTATTAAGTTCTTGCTTTACACTTCTTATATTCTCTTTGCCTCAGTTATATTGACATGTAAATAAACATAGAGCATAGCAGAGAAATGACTTGTCATTGCATTGTTTGAAGTAGACACAACTATCAAAGCTATCCCTCTTAAAATCATGAGAGATCATGAATGAGTCAAATCTCTTATACCATTGTCTAGGAGATTGTTTCAAACCGTAAAGAGACTTCTTAAGTAGGCAAACACGGTCGCATACATGAAGCGTAGACCTCTGGTTAACAACAATATAGATGTCCTCCTCGAGTTCCCAGAGTAAAAATGCAATCTTCATCAAACTATTCATTCTTAATCATGAAAAACCCATGATCCCGAGAAAAATATCGAAATAATTATGCTACCATTAATAGAATACATTTGTGAAGTCAACACCTAGAGATATGGTTTGTGACCTTTAACAGCTAGTCACCTTGTACCTTTGCACATTATAACACTTGGTGGCTGCATTCCTTTCTTCTTGAACACCCATTCACCAGATCAAACTTTCTTCCCTTTAGGTAGCTCACATGCTCCCATGTCTGTATAAGGACTCCATCTTTTCTTACATAGAAATCATCCACTTATCTTAATCACTGCAACTTATTGCCTCTTCATAAGTGGATGGCTCTTCACTAGACTTAATATTATCTACTACACTCAAAGCATATGCAACCTGATCAGCTTCACCATATTTATGTGATGGCTTAATAGTCCTCATCTCTCTATATCTAACAATAGAATACTGTTGGACTGGAACTGAAGCTGTAGAAACACTCTGCTCATCTGAATTAGGAACCAAACCAGTCTCAAACTCTTTTGATTTACAACTCTCACCACTTTTGGTCTCAACTTACCCAAATTACATGAGCCAAAACTTGAATCATGGAAGTTTCATAAAAAATCACATCTCTCATAATTACCAATTTCTTGGTTTTCGGACACCAAAAATTGTAGCCTTTCACACTAGATTTATAACTGAGAAATATAAACTTCATATCTAGGATTCTAATTTCCCATTATCAACATGTGTGGGCATATGTAGGGCATCGATGATTTTCAAATCTAAATAAGTAGCAGGACTACAATACCTTTAGTAATATAGTGTGAAAGCTAAGGTGAGAAGATTTGAGCCCGTACATGTCTTTTTCTGAAAAAAGTCATCAATATCTAACACCAACAACTTTGCTTCAAAAGAAATGTGCTAAGCTTTGTAGATCTTTGCGGATAAAGTTCTTTAAGGATAACAAAAATAAGAATGAGGCAGGCAGCAAAGTCAGAGCCAATTAAAGGACTAAGAAACACAAGTATCCAAATGCGGGGTGAGATCTCATATTAGACACATACCAGAGGGTCACGAGAGCAAAATAGCCTTACCCAGGCGTAAGGTAATTTGTGAGCTTAGAAAAGTTGCAATGCTTTAAACGAAAGTGTGCAGCACCTGTCAATAATACAAGTGTTTGCTTACTGTCATAGCCATTGATATATAGGAATGATATTAGAATAAACATAAAACAATATCGCAATATAATGAACCGAGCTCAGAATAATAGTGTCAATATAAACTAGAGCAATATGAGAGTGCTCTATATCTACTTCAGACAATCACTACACCATTCACTGCCAACATTACGCTTCAAAATAACACTGATCTTAGGTAATTTGACACGAAAAATTTTTAATCTGTAACCTTCACACGGTGCTCTTACAGTTTCTATAGAAAATTGCCTCTAGTTTTACACAGAATATAGCCAACCAGCCTCTCTCTCTCTACGGCTCTTTCTTACAATCCATATACGTAAAGTTGTTTTTGAACTTTATACATAGGGAATGCAGTTCCAAAGAAACCTCATGCTCTGTATTGTTGGTTAAATCTTATATCAGATGCCTTAGAAGGTGGGCACCTACGATTGGTCTAACTGATTACAAGCCGCAGTGTGCGAATTATCACCAGTTTGTTTTATGCCATATCGTGTGCAGTATAACCAGCTTGCTTTCTGCCAAAGAAGTATCGTGTTATTTTGAATGAAGAGTTCAGTTTGTAGATTGAAAGAGATGGAAGTGATTTTGGCATGTAACAACAACTTGCAATTTTGATTTTGCTGCGAATGTTGAACTTTTATAGCTTATGTAAGACTATACTTTAGCTTCACTTTCTAGATAGGTTTTATGTAATTTGAATTTTTAATTGTACTATTGTTATGATTTTATTAGCATTTTGAATCATACATCAATCTACATTTTTTTTGTAAATTTATTATGTTCATCGGGATAATAATTAAATTTCATTTATAAAAATATATATAATTCTTTTGTGATTACCTTTGGGTGCAGACAGATTACACCAAATGGTAGGGGGACTTAGGAAACCAACTTAACTACACATAGCCTACTAAATTGGCAAGTGACTGAAGGCCAACTTGCCTACAGTTATACTAGAGATTTGCAAGTTAGGTAGCCACATTCCTTACAAATTACAGAATATAAATGATAAGGCATGTAAATTACCTAACCAATTTACTAACATACAATAGTCATTAAATTTACCTACAAAATTACGATAATAGAGATCATTGAGTAAGTCATTTTCTGACAAAATATGACATGAAATTACCTGCATTTACTAGGCTAAAATCTATAGGTAGGTAATTACCTACACTATTTCACTTTTGTAGTATTTTTTTGTGGAAGTTACTCTGTGATATTATTAAGAAATCTGTTGGTAAACTGAATTACCTATCATTCATCTATTACCTCTGAAAATGTTTAATAGGTAGCTGTTAATTTCTTGTAGCGTACAACTACCAGATGGAACCAAAGAAGGAAGAGTCAAGATTCGCGATGTTTCGTGGGTTTTGGCAATGGGCTCGCAATTTTCGCGAACCCCGAAGAAGGCGCGCCCGGTGAAGAACCGGACCTTAGGCCTTGGCCGAATGAGGGCTCGATCCATACGACCCCGAGCGTTATGGATGATCAAGAAAGCCCACATCCTACTCATCCCGGTAGATCCCGTATTAAGGAAATAAACTAATCCCGATAACGTAATCCATCGATGAAATAGAATAATCGATAGCATTATTATCACCAAATCCAACTAGATCCCATCAAGAAAATAAATAATTCACGATATATGACTCATCTCTGGATCAAGCGAAGATCCCACCAATAGGAAGAGGATAATTCTAAATAAAGTCTTATATCAAATGGAAATCCGTCTAGATAAAAGCGAAATATCGTCCGTGGGAAAGAATCTGTCATGAATCAGGCGGGAAAACATATCTTATAAATCTTAAGGTCACCTGTGATGAAAAATTATGCAACACATTCGCCCTCGAAAGCGGCTATCTTTTCTCTCGAAAAGCCCATTTGGCGTCGGAGCGGCTGGCGAAACCTTGTCCTTCTTCTTTCTTGTTTTTGCGAGAGGGAGAGCAAGCGCCCGGTGCACGAGGGCAGACCAGTGTGATCCGAGTCCGGCCCAATGGCCAAAACCACGCATTTCACCCGGTCAGGTTGAAAAAAAGGCATCCGATTGGCGCGAATGCGTAGGAGCGATAGTTCCTTGATAAATAAAGGCCCGATTTCCGGTTACTAATGGTACAACCGGGAACAAGAAGGTGATAATCCACCAGGATGCGAGGATCCACCAGAGTAAGAGACGGCCAGACCACACAGGCAGTTAAGCGTCTGAAGCCAACACGAGCGAGGTGGTCCGCCTCACCAACCAACGCCCATCAGGAGAGTTAACAACTCACCTGTGCAGATACAACGCCCACGGAGACACACGCATGTGAAAGGTCACAAACTTTCTCCCGCGAAGGGCACAATCTCGACATTCCCCCGAGGTGTCAAACATAACTGTAGTCTAGTCGCAGCCAGGCACTGACCACACCAAATTTCTGGAGAGGAGGGCAAACGGCTAACACTCAGAGGGCATGTCGGGAATGAAGAACTACGCCACCCTCAACAAGGAGCAGGAGAGCAATCATGGGAGCAGAGGTTCAAGAGCCTCCAGCAAGAGCTCAGCCGTGTGAAGGAGGTGGTAAGAGGATGCGCTCCTGACACTATGGACACCTTGGTACAACAAACTGAGTCACCCTTCTCACTACGAGGTGCTTCACTTCCCTTCCAAGAAAATTAAGGACGCCACAAGTGGAAGTATCACGGTGTCGTGATCCGCCGATCATCTCAACACTTACAAAAACCAAATGGAGTTGCATGGGTAACCAAGACCCCAGGCGCATGCAGAGCTTTCTGCCATCACATTGCGCGCCCAACCACTGTTTAATAGCCCGCCGGGCCATCAATCTCCTCATTCAGAGAGCTATCCATCAAGGCTCGCCTCTCACTTCATCAGCTGACGTATAGAAAGCCAAGTTATCATTTGCCGACCACTAAGTAGAGTTCTCGCAAGAAAGCCCGAGGTCTTATGTCCGTAGATTCAACAAGCCAGTCTCCTACAGATATACTCTCGACGAAGTTCGCGATCACGCATTCATTGCCGATTAGGGTTCAATCGATGACTCATGTTTTCCATCTCCAAAAATCCCCAAGAAAGCATGGCTGAGGTACTCGTAAAAGCAGAGAAGTACATTAACGGTGAAGAAGCCCTCATATCCAAGAAAGGGAGCTCCTCCACACATAAAGAAAAAAGCGGGGCAGACAAGCAACGAGGACGGAGCCCCAAAAGACAAAGAGACCGGGAAAGGTCTCCAAAGAAAGATGGAGAACGGTCCCCGAAAAGGCATGGGAACTCGCAGATCGTCCACACCGCAACTCGAAGACAACAATGTTATTCGCTCTGGCTGCCACCCTTAACCCGCCACATATCGCAGCGTCCGCCATACGAAACGAATACTTCTCGAGGTGGCCAACTAAATGAAGTCGACTCACAAGAGACAACATCAGATATCGCGAAGTTCCATTGTGGATTACGGGCACCACACCTGGATGACTCCAAGATACACCTTGCCAGAAGGAAATACTGTAGCATTTAATACTCATGCATCTCCGACGCCATGAAAATCACCCGACCAGCTCATAACTGCTTCCGCTCAAGAAACCACCACCACCACCTCGAGCTGCATAACAACTCATCACCAACAACCTTTGTGAGAAATCCACGTGATCTCGGTGAGGATCACAGGGGAGGGGAATCCAGCCGCCTAGGAAGGCCCATTCACAGAAGATCGTCAAGAGAGATAGCAAGTACAAGCGATGTCCAACCACTACCGACACATGCATAACTTTCTCCGATCACCGAAGGATGCCACCAAGACCCCCATGATCGAATCTCCCTTGGTAATTCGAGCAGTTGTGGCCAACAAAACGGTCCATCTGGTCCTAGTTGACAACGAAAGTTCAGCTGACATCATCTTCGCCTCGGCCTTCGATAAGATGGCATCGGAAGGGAGAGAATGGAACTGCAGCACTCCATCCGGAGGATTCTGCAGAAAGGTATTACCCTTGGGCTCACTGGCAAACTAGTACTCACCTTGGGATCCCATGCCGTGCGACGACGATGAAGAAGATTCCTGTGGCAGACGCCCATCCGCTATATGTTGTTAAAGTGCACTCTCCTTAATGCAATAAAAGCCATTTCCTTCGCTTACCACATGATGATCAAGTTTCCTACCGTAAGTGGAATAGGAATGGTTCAAGGAGACTAACGAGTGGCCAGGGAATGCTACTTAGCATCCATGAAGTAAAAAATGGTCGATAACATATCCCTGGATGAGCTCGAAATGTGCGACGGCATTCAATTCGACCCGAGCCCCTCGTAAGAACCCTGTACTACTGGATGACGAGACTCGATCACCTCGCCTACATAGGCTCCCAGCTAGCGGAAGATCTCAAAAGCCCTCTCACCAATTTTTTGAGACAAAACAAAGACGCTCTTTCGCTTGAAGCAAAGGTATTATTGGGAGGAATTGAATTCCTACAAGAATTACCCATGTCGAACGTCATCTGCCTTTCCAAGCCGCAAAACAAAAGAGGAGGGAGCTTCGAGCCCGACAGCAAAAAGCGATCAACGAGGAGGTTTCCAAACCTCCGGGGCGGTGAGCAATCAAAGAGGTGGAATATCCCGAATGGTTAACACAACGCCGCACTTGTCAAAAGCAATCCAAGAAGTGGGCGACTCGTGACGACTTCAATCGACATCAACGTAGCGCCCAAAGGACGCTTCCTCTACCGAATCGACCTCATCATAGATGCCACCGTCGGCCGCGAACCTCAGTTTTATAGATGCCTTCTCCTGCTACAATCAGATCAACACACCTGGCTTTAATTCAAGAAAGACCTCGCTTCACATGTACAGGAACCTATTGTTATCGCATGATGCCTTTTGGACTCAAGAACGCAGGAGCTACCTAATATATCGTGTGAATAGGATGCCCATGTATAGGAACGACCATGGAAACATAGATGACATGTCGTAAATCCACCATTGCCGAGCCCACATAGCCTGTCTATCCGAGGCGCTCCAGATCCCGATAAGTACAACATGAAACTGAATCCAGCCAAGTGTGCCTTCGGAGTATCAGCCGGAAAATTCCTAGGTTTCATAGTCAACCACCAAGGAATTGAGGCAAATCCAGCAAAAATAAAGGCTGTGCTCAACATGTCGTCACTCTCAGGCATAAAGGAGGTCCAACGTCTGACAGGAAGGATTGGCTGCGGCCGATTCGTATTCAGTATTAGTGATAAATGCCAACCTTTCTTCCAAGTTTTCAAGAAGGCCTTTCAATGGGATACTATGCGAAGAAGCATTCTCAAAGATTGAAAACATATTTGAGTTCTTGTTCACCCCCCACTTTTGCAAGTTCCATTTGGTGTAGAGCCTCACTCTATACTTAGCGTATCGTATTTCGACCAATCACGCTCCTCTTCGAGACAAAGACCGAAAGTAAAGACCCAATTTACTATTGCAATCATGCGTGAGAGGATGTGAAGAGAGGTAAATTCAAGATGGAGAAATTAATCTGCACTAGTAACCGTGAGTCTGCTCTCCGCCTTACTCTGTGCTCATGTACCATGTAGTTCCAATGTATCCGATGAAGCAAGTGTTAAGACAAACTTAGACCTTAGGGAAGGTCAGAGCAAGAACATAGAGCCGAGCGAAACTGACATTAGATATAAGGTAAACCGTAATAAAAGGGCGCGTCTTAGTAGATTCGGCCATGGAATTCACTTCACAGAGCTCACGAGAACACCCAAGCCGACCTACCCATTTGGAAACTTTATGTAGACGGGGCAACAAACAAGAGCGAAGCCGATTGACCTCCCCCGGAAAGGTGGAGCATTGCGTATCTTTGGCTCGGATTCGGATTCAAGCCTCCGACAAACGGGAGTAGAGATATGAGGCGAGTCATGCGGGAGCCTCGACCTCGCCCATTCACTAGAAATTGACCAGCTTGAGGTCTATAGTGACTCCCAACTGGTAGTAAGACAAATAGAAGACACCTAAGAGGCGAGCGGAAGGAGTATCCATGCCCAGGTATATGAGATTTATTGAAAAAGTTCGTCTTTGAGACCATGTCAAACATATCTGGAATGAAGAACTCAGGAGTTGATGCCTTAGCGAAAATGCGCTGACCTCACAAGAAGACCTCGTAGTCGACACTATCGAATACTTTGCAGAGCCTTCTATAGATCTCTATGACGTGGAAGTTTCCCGAATCGGGTTCGAGCCGAGTTGGATGGACCCCATTTGGGATTACATAATAGAAGGATGTCTACCCGACGACCCGAAAGAAGCAGCTAAAATCAGGACGAGGTCAGCCAGGTTCACTAATCATAAGGGAAGCTTGTATAAGTGAGGTTTCTTCACACCCATCCTTAAGTGCATCGCGGGAAAAAGACTTTGAATCTGTGCTAGGGAAGTACACGAAGGTATATCACGGAAATCATATCGAGACTCGGGCGTGCGAGGAAGGTCTTAAGGCGAGGGATGTGCGGCCTAATGCTCGGAGGCGTGGTGACCTAGTCGGGAGATCGGGTATCTGCCGGGGCATGCAGATCTCACGCCTCCATCGAGGCCCTTGACATCAGTGCAAGCCTGGCCTTTCCAACGGTGGGGTTTGGACATCTGCGGGACCTGCGCCCCCCTTGGGAAGGGCCAATGTAAATTCATCATCGTTGCGGTAGATTACTTCACCAAGTGGGCCGAGGTTGAACCTTTGGTCATAATCACAGAACAGAAGATACGCAATTTTGTGTGGCGAGCCATCATATGTAGGTTGAAACATCCCAAGAGCCCTAGTATCAAACAATGAAAGCAGTGAGCAGCCAAGTTCGAGGGGAGTTTTGTCTTGAGCTCGGAATTAAGAATTATTACTCGTCCCCAGCACATCCGCAGTCTAATGGTCAGGCCGAAGTCACCATCGAACCCTTGGGCCGCATTGAAGGCCAAATTGGAGAGAGATCTTAAAGGCAAATGGGTAGAATTCCTCCCCGAGGAGTGCTATGGGCCCTACAAGACTACGCGAAGTCGGCAACGAGGAAACAATTCATGCAACCTTTGGCAGAGACGGTAGCCCACATCAAGGTCGGGTTAAAGTCCCGAGGATCGAGTTGGCGACAGGTGGAACACAATAGCTGAGGCTCTCCGTCTATTTGGACCTCCTAGATGAACGTGAACGGGGTTCTAAGGCGCACGAGGAGGA
This sequence comes from Tetrastigma voinierianum, assembly GCA_016808115.1. Taxonomy (NCBI): domain Eukaryota; kingdom Viridiplantae; phylum Streptophyta; class Magnoliopsida; order Vitales; family Vitaceae; genus Tetrastigma; species Tetrastigma voinierianum. The sequence goes on along the minus strand of JAEQBH010004493.1, from coordinate 26,182 downwards.
TTACAGGATGAGACGGCGAGGTATTGGCCCAGGTCAAACTGGGGCTACGTACGGGTAGCTAGTATTGAAGAAGCTCTTGCCAACAAGGAAGAATCAACACACATGAAGAAACTAGGCCCCAAGCGGGAGGGCCCTACATCATATCCGCGTCATTCGCCAGGAGCAGTGCGACTCAGACAGAGGAGGGAAAAATTCTACATCATACTTGGAATGGAACACCTTAAGCGTTTTATCCAATATAGACCTCGGTTTTGTAATCTTAAATAAAGCATTGATAATTTTCGGATGGCGATCGGCGTTCTGGTATTTTGTTAGACTTCTCAAACAACTCAGGACATATAATGCTTTCGGAAAAATTACATCTGCTTGAGATGAGAAAGTTCATAGTCATAAAAAGAAAAAGTCTCTTTTATTCCAATCGGATTCGTTCAATTACAATCGGTAATTGTCATCAGATTACATCTTGGAAATACATAGTACAAGCAGTTCCCTTAAAAAAAAAAAGAAAACCTCAAGAAGAAAAGAGGAAAGGAAAACGAGATGAAAATAAGTGGAAGAAGGGCAGAAAGGTGGAAAAGAGGAGAAGAAGAGTAGAGAGATGGAAAAGAGGAGAAGAAGAAAAAGGGATGGAAAGAGTTTGTGCAAAAGAAAAGAAGAAAAAGGGAGAATGAGATGTGAAAAAAAAAAGGAAGAAAGGAAAGAAGAGAGAATGAAGGAGAGGGAGAAAGAGAAGAAAGGAGAGGAAGAGAAAGAAGAATAGAAAATAGAGAAAGCGGCATAAGAAATGTACTACCCTCTCCGGACACTCCTAGCACCGGCTAGGGAATAACATGACTCCATAAAGGGAGACTAAGGGAAAAACACAACGCTCCACAAGCGAGAGGTCCAACAAAACTAAACGGGAAAATGCGGTGGGATCCCCGTGAGGCAGCGATCAAGCCAACACTTTAATGCTTGTGCGAGATCTGATTGCAGCGCGAAAGGGCGAAGTATCAAAGTATAAACTCCATAATGATAGACCGCCATTTATAAGAAGGCAACACTTTCCGGAAGTAAGCCTTGATGCGTTTCAAATTTCTCCATGAAAATCGGCATTAAAGACACCGCATCTTTCAAGAAATCATAAGTTGAATGAGAAACATGGCGGCTTGACTCACTTTACAACCAAGTCCGACTACTCTACTCAGGCCATGCAGCCTAAAAGTCAGATCAGCTCAGTCTATTGACCCACGGCCTCAGGCGCACAGGCCACGGCCGACTCGGTTTGTGAGGCTCGACTACTGCTGGGGCCATGTTGAAGTCAAGATCAGCTCGGCTGCATGTCGCCAGCATGAGCCATAGCGTCCGGGAGCCAATAGCTCACTTTGGCTTGAGCTACGACTACTCTTTGCTCAGGGCCCCGTACGACTGGGTCGGATCAGCTCACGGGGGCTATATAAGCCCACGTGAGCCCACGGCACCACCGGAGCCCGAGTGGCGGCTTTCACTTTCGACGGCTGAGCTGCTGCTGCTCGAGCCGTACGACCTAAGAGTCGGACAGGCTCAGGCTCATATCATGCTGAGCCCGGCGCCGGAGCCCGGTAGCTCACGACGAGCTCGCGACTACTGCTGCTCGGGCCATGCGCTAAGGAGTGCGGATCGGCTCGAGGCTATATCGTCCATAGGCCGCCGGCGCCGGGAGCCCTGTGGCTCACTTTAATAGGGATTCGGGTGCTCTGCTTGGGCCGCCTACGGCCTAGAGTCGGATCGGCTCGGGGCTATGCTTAGCCCACGAGAGCACGGCGCCGGCGGGCCCGATGAGCTCCTTTTACGAGGCTCGAGCTGCTGCTGCTCCGAAGCCATGCGGCCTAAGGTCGGATCATTTCCGGGCTATATCGCTATGGGGCCGCTAGGCGCCGGAGCCTAGTAGCTCGGTTGGCCCGGGCTCGGCTGCCTGCTCGGGCCGTGCGGCAAGGTCGGATCAGCTGTATATCGCCCGCGAGCCCACGGCGCCGGAGCCCGGTAGCTCACTATACGCGAGCTTCCGACTACTGCAGGCCGTATTTGCGACTGAAGTCATATCAACTTCAACTATATATTGCCCGCTAAGGCCACGGCGGAGCCCGGCGTTTCGGTTTGACGAGCTAACTACTTTGCTTTCCGGGCCGTGCGAGCAGGTCGGATCGGCTCGGGGCTATATAAGCCCACACAAGGCCATAGCGCCAGCGGCCGTCAGGGGTGTACGATTACATGATACCGTAGGGCGTACTTAAGAGCACGAGGGTGTCGTATAGTAGTAATTTTGGAAGGACTAAAATAGAAATGATAATTTATGGAAACGGAGAGAGGGGTGAGTATGAGCATAAGGGTATAATGGTCATTAAGCAAAGGATATGAAAATTTTGAAAATCAAATTAGAGATGAGCTGAAATAAATTTCAAAAGTTAAATTTCAATATTAAAAGTAGAGGAGCTATTGGTAATTAAAGGAAATGTTAAAATATTAAAAATGGGAAAATAAGGGAGTGAAACTTGATTTGGTCTCCAAGGAGCTAACAGAGAAGCTTCACGGTTTTGGAGGAGAGGAGGGAGAGCGAGAGGGAAGAGAGGGAAGAAGAAGAAGGAGGAGGGAAAAGTTCAAAGATTAAGGTATGTTTGTATTTTGTGATCAAATGTCTTTTTGGATGTACAGGGCTTTTAGGGTGAATTTCTATGGAGAATTGATGCTCCTTGGTCTAGGGTTTTGGAAGAGATCACCTAAACCCTAGATGTTTGTTGGGATTATGAGAGTTTTCCCCAATTGATGTAAAAGAAACTTGGAATCATCAAATTGCATGTGGTTTTATAAAGAATTGGTGGACCTTAGGTAGGGTTCTTGAGAGTTTCACTTAGGGTTTTTTGAGTTTGAGGTTCCAGCAGCTGATTTTAGAGATGTTGTGGAGTTGGTTTGAAAAGATGCATTCCATACAGTGTTTCTTGAGGTGTTCCATGAATTATAGATGTTATATGAAGTGGGTGGCAGCCAAAAAGTGGCAAAAAAGCAAATCTGGAAAATAATTCAAGGCGCTCAGTACGGGGAAATGCGTCTGTTTCGACCAGTTTTCGTATTTTGATCATAACTTGCTCATTTCAGATCTGATTTGAGTGATTCAAAATTCTGGATAAAATAGACTTCTAGGGGAAAAATTTATCTGAGGAAGTACGTGCAAATTGTAACCCTAAAGTGCCCAAAAATTTACTCAAAGTAGGGTCATGTGTAAGTCAGCATACGGTTCTCGATCACGAGGAAATGCTCTGCATTTTCTGTTTTGAGCCATTGTCGTATTTGTATAACGTGCTCATTTCTGATCGATTTGAGTGATTCAAGTTTCTGGTGGAAATAGACTTCTAAGGAAAAAATTTATCTGAAGGAAGTTCAAGCAGAATTTTAATCTCAAGAGGATTCCCAGAAAATGTTTCAAAGTGGGCTATTAATGCGGTCTGATACCAAGCGAGTCATACATTGTCGCGATTGTGTGTTATGTGGTTGAGGAATTTAGAGAAGGAATTTTAAATTGAAATTTAAAGAGATGTCATTGGATATATAAAGGGACTGATCTGGAGAGTTTCATAAATTTTGAGGGCCGTTTGAATAATTTTTGAGTCATAAAGTCTATAGAGTATTGTTGGAAAAAGGTTGGCCAAAATGAATGGGTTTTTAGTGCTTAAGGGTAATTTGTTCATTTGGATTTAAATGAATGTGTATGGTGGATTAAAATGGAAGTTATGATTAATGTATAGTTGTGGTTTTCTTGAAGAAAAAGGTGAAAAGGACTATTGGACGGAAGCGGGGTCGACGGGGCTTGGCCCGAGATTGGGCGGTGGCTTGTAGTGAAAATGATATTTTTGAAAATTGAGTTTTTAAAGTGAATGGTTTAATGTTAAATGAAAGTTTAATGGAAATGTTTATATAAATGTTAAGGCATATGAAAATGTTTTATCTTGCATCAATATATATATTTATATGTATATTAATATGTATGCATATGTTAAAGTATATGAAAGTTTTTAAAAGCGTGTAAAGAATGCATATGTGTTTTAATGATAAAGTAAAGTTTAAATGTATTTATAAATGTATTTGAAGAAATGTTTTTGCGATGGTTACCACAAGCCTACAGTATTATGGTGATATCGAGGGTACCTTAAGGCGTGTAAGGATTTAGAGGGGTAAAGTTATGGGTTACCCCAGCGGGGAGGAATTGGGTGTCTGGAAGTAGAAATATCCTTACACGTGATAAGGTGCTATGACTGGAACCCTATACCGCGTGGAGTTTCTCCCTTGACGTAGTGGTTATATTTGGAATGTGATTGTGTCCCTCACCCGAGTCGTGCCGGAGCGTTCGGTGTGTTTATTCCCCTGGCTTCCATCAGAAAGAAAGAAATAAAGAAAGAAAGTTTAAGGCATAAATGTTTAAGGCATAATGGATTTTAATTGTATAAGTATTTATTATAAAGAAAGAAAGAAAGTTTAAGGCATAAATGTTTAAGACATAAATTGATTTTAATTATGTAATAGTATGTATTTACTTTGATATATCTGAAAATGTTATTTAAATGAAATGTACACTCACTAGGCTCCTTTAGCTCATTCTTTCCGTATGTTTCAAAAACATTTTCGGGACCGGAGCAGTGCGCCGATAGAGGACCACTCCGTGCGGTGAGTCGAGACCTTGAGGAGGAGGCAAACATTGTGATTTCATTATAAATGTAATTTTATATTGTATATGTTGAATATTTTGTTATGTATATATGTATATGTATAGTTGAAAAGGAACTCACGTGGGTTTGATCCTCGGTGGACGAAAGTGCGTAGGCGGTCTTCGACTTAAAATTACGCTCGAAGCCCGATCTTTTGAAAAAAATGCATGGAATTAAAAAGTTTTGGAATGTTTTGATGATTTGAAAGAATAAATGTTATGCGTATATATTGTGTTTGATTGGGTTTGTGGACGAGTCCTAAAGCGGAAGTTGAGAAGTTGAGGATTGAAGATTTGAAATGTTTTAAATGTTTTGCGGAGTTTTGTAAATTTAGGAAAGTCAGAAAAACAGAAACTACGGCAAAATTTTTCTGAAAAATCTAAGCGTTTGAAAAAAGAAAAGAAAAAAAAAGAAAATTTTACCGCTTCGGCTTGCATTGTTACTAAAGATATGTTAAGGATTGTAAAGGGTTAAAGCTCCGTAGTTTTGTTGCGTAGTTTAAGGAAAAGTTTTATATCCATTAGAGTCTTGGGAGGTCCCTCGGGTTCATGAGGTTAATCGGGTCGGGATCCTTCAGTGGCGCCGGGCCGGTGGCTCACTTTGGCGAGCTCGACTACTCTGCTCGAGGTCATGCGGCTGGGGGTCGGTTGGCTCGAGGCTATCACCCACAAGGCCATAGCGCTGCGGAGCCCGGTCAGCTCACTTTGTGTGAGTTCGGCCCCTACTGCTGCATGAGCCACGTAGCCTAAGAGTCAGATCAGCTCAAGCTATATCGCCCATAAGGCCACAGCGCCCGGAGCCCAGTAGCTTACTTTGACGAGCTCGACTACTCTACTCAAGCCATGCAGCCTAAGAGCCAGATCAGCTCAGGCTATATCGCCCACAAGGCCACAACGCTTGGAGCCCAGTAGCTCACTTTGACGAGCTCGACTACTCTACTTAGGCTATGTGGCCCGAGAGACCGGATCATTTCGGGGCTATGTGCCCCTGAGGAGCCTCGGCGCCGGAGCCCGGGTAGCTCACTTTGCTTGAGCTCGACTGCTCTGCTCTCGAGACCATGCGGCCTAAGAGTCGGATCGGCTCAAGCTATATCGCCTGAGGCCTGGCCGGGGCCTAGTGAGCTCACTTGGACAAGAGCTCCGACTGCTCTACTTGGGGGCCATGCGACCAAGTCGGATCATTTCATTTATATCACCCATAAGGCCTCAGCGCCCGAAGCCTAGTAGCTCACTTTGACGAGCTCGACTACTCTACTCAAGCCATGCGGCCTAAGACTCAGAACAGCTTAGGCTTTTCAGCCCACAAGGCCTCAGCGCCGGAGCCAGGCTGCTGGGTTTGAGGCGAGGTTCGACTGCTGCGCACGGGCCGCGCGGCCTAAGAGTCGGATCGGCAGGTTATATCGGCCCACAAGGCCACGGCCCGGAGCCCGAGTAGCTCGGAGTTTGACGAGATCGGCTACTACGCCGCGGGCCAACGGCCTAAGAGTCGGTCGGCTGGGCTTTTCGGCCTACAAGACCTCACCGCCGGGAGCCCGGCGGCTCGGTCGGCGGCCTGACTTCTCTACTGGGGCCATGCAGCCCAAAATTTGGATTCGGCCAGGCAAAGAAGCCCGTGAAGCCTCGGCCGCGGTTTTCATTGCTCGACTCTGCATCCCGGGAGGCTGCTCAGGCTTAGGCTTGATGTAGCCAAGAAATCAATACAGTTCATGAAACGAGCGTGAATTGCAAAGAAAATAGAGACAAAGGTAAAGAAATATATCGTTTATTAAGGAAAAGGCTACATATGTCACGGGTCCGAGCCCGTGAAAAAATAAGCAAAGATCGACATGATATGCCGTGTCGGGCATCGAAGGAGGAGAGAGGGTGAAGAAGTGGGCCTAAATGGGGTGTCAAATTCTCACGGAGATAGTCGAGAGAGTTCCCTCGGCCTCCTCATCGCTAGGAATGTCATCAAGGGTTGAAGTCAGCTGGGGTAGGCATTAGCGACTTTCCTACGAAGAAATTTTAGCCACGGGGAAACCCATTAGTACGGGCCTCGTCCCTCGATCTTCCTATAACTTCATCCCGGTGAGCAACGAGTTATTTGTTGATGAAAGTCCTACGACCCGCGACACTCCTCAATCGGCGTTTCGCGAGGTTCACGACCTTAGGCCCTCACGGCGAGCCCCGTCCGATGCGTCTGTCTTATTCTGCGATTCGTCTTTGACCGCCGAGTTCTTCCTTAGACTCCGGCTTGCATGGGATGCTTCGAAGCCATCCCTAACCATCACGAGAAGCTCATAATGGGCGGTAACGACCCGTCCTAGCCTCCTAGCAAGTCATTTTGTGCAACCGCCGCTCATCCAGGAACCTCTTGAAGCTACGCCTTGACGCTCGAGAGAGCTGTTTCGGAGCCTGCATCTTCTCTACCCTAGGCCGAGCATGCCAACATGGTATGATTCAAATCAGATTTAAGCTTCACTGCCTCCTCGGTCATATGTTGCACCCGACCCGTGCTTTCGACCCGCTCAGGATCTTGAAGCCACCCTCGCCGCCTTAAACCACGGTCGCTTTAGCGACAACGTTTTTTAGGTTGGCATGCGTGACCCTTTAATCATTTAGCCACTGCCATCAACATAGAATCAATATCCAGCGCAAGATCAACACTCAACTCAAAATGGAGATCGGACACGAAAGGTAGCGAGAACTTATAGGCGACCCTTAGAGGATAGAGCCCAAGAAGCCTCATCAAGCGGGCGGCAAATTTCCGACTCTTGAGATCGAGGAATCCTTAGAATTGGACGGCTTTGCCGCAAGTTCGACATTGAGAAGAAAGGAGTCGCCATCTCTGCCAATTTCGAAGTCCGAGTCCTTCCTCCTCAATTCTTCCGCCCTCGGAGAAGGTGGCCTAACACTCTTCGGTGGATTCAGAACGGTGATGGCGTATTGCCAACCCGGCCCCCTTTCAGCGGCCCCACCCAGAGGACGCTTTTTCCTTCGCGATGGGCCGAGCGGGGCTGCGAACTCAAGACAAGACCTCGACGGAGCGACAGTGCACTCAGAGCTTCCGGACATGGGTGTTAGACGGAGAAGAGAGAAGAGACGCCTCGATTTGGAACTATGGCCACGAACAAAGCAGGCCTCTCTCAACGGGTCAGGGGTCTTAGTTTCACACTGGGAGCCGAGACAACGCGATGTCTTAGTGAGCAAAGCTTCTCCACTTGGTGGGTTTGCAGTGGAGGTTGATGGAAGAAGCTTTGTGGTGAGGAAGGCGAGACTCCAGTGAAGCGAGGCCAACCTCAGGCTGAAGGGCAGGGATATTAAGGAAGCTTGGTGAAGCTATTGGGGCGGGGAGGGACACTCAAGTGTTTGACACTATGATTATCTTGGTGTGAGATAGTTAGCAGGAAAGCATCATTGAATAAATGGGAGGTAAATATCCCAATAACCCCATAAAGGTTATACCAAAACAAAGCGAACACTTGCGTGATTCTCGGGGGTGGTCAGTGGCACGGGACGCCTGGGTACATCAGTCTACCTTGTCGAGAGGGTCCTTCCAGTTCAAGCCAGCTAACAAAGTAGCGTCCTTCCAAAGCACGTGGGAAGGGAAGATCGAAATCACCAGGCCTTGAGCATTGAGAAAAATGAGGAAGCCCTCGGAACACACGCTAAAAGATAAAGGAACAAAGCTATCTTTTGGGAACACGAGTCCACTTGTCCTAAAGAAAACCAAGCGGCCAACAAATACTAACCATTGGGCGGAGAAATTTGAGAAGGACATACATTGAAGTCTTTGCAAACCCCTTTCATGAAGGGATGCGGAGAAGCGAAGACCATTATCAAAGGCCAGCTAAAGGCACCATCATAGGCACGGAAACCACGTAGGAGGAATTAAAACGTCGAGGGGGACCACACTTTCGAGCGTAAAAGGAGGTCGATAGCGTCTAGCAAGGTGGCCCCATATAGAGGGACCGACCTTATGAGCCAGTGCAAGCATCTTTGAGCGGAGAGTTTTAGGGATTCGACCCTCCAGGGATATTTAATGGGTCTCTGCTTTCCCATACACGCTTGTCGAGGAAGGCCCTGGGGCATCTCGAGTTCAACCCGACCGGTGATTGCGGGAGGCGCCGCCAATCGCGAGGCGGCAGCAAATCAAAGAGTCACCTCCAATGCGAGAAGAGCGACAGGACCCATGATGAAAGCAAATAATGAAAACAAAACTTGTGACCCGATGCTGGCACCTCACCGTGTCGGTCGAAAAGACCCGAGGATAAGGACACACTTGATCCAGGAATAAAGCGAAAAAGCTATCTCGGGAAAAGCGCCGGGAAAGGCGAGGCGAAAAGGTTTCAAGATCAAAAGCACACAAGGCGAGGAGGAGATTAGAGAAGCAGAAGAGGCGAAAGAAGTGGAAAGATGATGAAACCAAAGAGTCATCATTATCGTAAGGCGTGTGTGACGATCAAGCCTTAACTAACCCGACCAGACGGACACGTGGAAATTGCATCGGTGCGGCATTACGACCCTTGCCCCACGCACATAAGTACCTGAAATTTGAGGCCTTGATAGGGTTTGAAAAAATGGGCTCGCAAGCCTACTCGCCAGACCCAAAGAAGAGGCACGCCCATTGGAGTGCTCAGGCCTTAGACGCGGAGATGAGGGCCAATCGTAGTGAATGGGTTATGGATGATAAGAAAGCCCACATCTATAAATCAAACTAGATCCCGTTAATAAGGGAAATAGAATAATCCCGAATAACGTATTAAATCCACATGATAAAGGAAGGCAGGTAATCCCCGATAACGTATTATCACCAAATCAACTAGATCCATCAACAAGGAAAATAAAATAATTCATGATATAGCACTCATCCTGGATCAGAGAAGCGGATCGACCAATAAGGAAGAAAGATAATTTTAAATAAAAATTAACTCTGCCAGTCAAATCCGATGTGATAAAAACCCAAAGAAATATCCCAGTCATTAGGAAGAATCCTAAATACCATCCAAGCGTGTGAAAACATATACTATAAATACCGAGGCCACCTATCGGTGGAAGGTATGACATTCAGCTCTGGCTTGGCCTATCTTTTCTTTCGGGGAAGAAGCCCGACTTAGGCATCGGGTGGCCATAGTAGCCCCACGTGACCCTGTAACTTTTCTTGTTTTTCGGAGGAGCAACACCGTGCTGGGACAGAGCTAAGTGCAGTCCAGGTCGACCACCACGACCCAGGCAGCTCATTGTCAGGTTGAAAAGAGCATCTCATCATCTCCTTGGCCACTAAAAACATTATATGAATTTGTCTGATGTTGTTCAGCTAAATGTAAAAAAAAAAAAAAATTATCCATGCCTTTTAGACTCACTTATGCCATTGTATTCATACTTCACAAGAAGCAAATTTAAGTAAATAAAGAAACAACATAAATGTTTTCCAATTCACGATGCAGTTTTTTTTTCATTGGTAAAAAAGAAATATATATATACTATATATATATATATATATATATAAAAGGAAAAGAAGAATACATCCATAAGGCTTCTCTAAGGAAGCATCGAGAAGCTATGCAAAGGAGCGGGGAAAACACAAAAGAAAAGTAGGTAGCGCACTAAAGGCAATAACAAACTGTGCATCTCACACCATTACCACCGCTACAAATGCATTAACACTCTATGCATGTAAGGCACTTTACACAACACAACAATATTATGAATTCACTGATAATGACGTAGTCACTAGTGTAAGTATTTACACGTACACTAAGAAACCGAGCATGTAAATAGACAACCCGAAAGTCCAAAGTTGAGAAAGTTTTCATCCCATAAGCCGCCTAAGCAAGATTCATAACAAAGAAGAAATTTTGGCCTCAAAAGGAACAAACCAACTTTGAGCGGGGATAACCAAATTCCATGCAATTCTGAAACTGCATACAATGGGTAATACTATACTTTAGTTATTTTGGCTGGAAGAATTGATCAGTAATGGTTATTAGTGCAATGCCAGTTCCATACAAAATCAAGACAAGTGTGATAAAAAGAAGAGCTACTTCCTTGCCTGATTTTCCTTTCAGAAGATCATTAATTTCCGTAATTTTAAACTTATCATAGAATTACACAAGGTTGAATCTCATGATTTTACAACTGAGTTTCTATTATTTTATATATTGGGTGTTGGAAACTATACCATATTTTATCATTTAAATTTCTTAAATACGTAGATTTTCAAGTTAAATAAAGGGGGAATTATAAATACAGGGTTGTGAGTGCCATGATCTTTAAGATTCGCTACTCAATGGGCCCGGGGCTTGTGTGGCATGCATTACAATACAGCCCGACTCCACTTGCCTCACCGAAACATGTGGACACTTCCCGCACTGAAGAGGGGCCCATAGAGACCGCCCCGAGAAAGCAAGGTCAAACTTTTCCCAAAGCCACTGAGGCGGTCCGTCATGATTTCAAGTCCCCTAGCCGGCCATTCTACCCCATATGGAAAGTTTATTACGAGTAAACACCTAAAAGCAAAAAATCAGTAAAATCGATATTATCACGATCAAATTTCCTAACCCTTACTCTTCGGAGATAATCCTGGATAGGGGAAGGATAATCCCATATAAGGAAAAGAAGATTTCCTCTTTTAAATTAGAAGGAGATAAAATCCTACCCTAAGAAGGAAGGAGAGGATTTTCATCAACCTGACCCTATAAATTAGGAAGATCCCCCATTGGGGAAGGTAAGTAATTCCTACTATGCATGCTCTCTTCTCCCTCTTCGTATTTTTACTGACTTAATCATCGGAGAGGTGGTCAGCCCACCGTCGCCCGTCTGTCCCTTTTTCACAAGTTTACATCGTGCCGCTAAAGCCTAGGAAGTCAGATAATCAAGGTTCACATTTGCGGCTATTGATGCTCGCTGAACTCCAGCAAATCAAAGTCCCTACAACTTGAAGCTCAGGGGATCCGACGTCTAAAGTCCTAACAATCGGCGTCGTTTGTGGGAAACGAATAAAAAGTCTCGTAGACGAGCTGCAAGGGCTTGGCTTCAATGACTTCTAGTCACCTCGTTACCTTAGAACTTTTCGACTCCCTTCCTCACCCGATCTAACAGCTAAATTGCACGTCGAATCCGATGCATCAAACACATGAAGATCAGGTTTCCTCCATTCACGCGTAAGATGAGGAAAGGAAGCAGTGAGGAGCGTTTAGACAGACAGGAGTTACAAGCTCGCCGAACGCTGCGTGAGAATGATCATTGTAATCCTGCATGGAAAGCCACGAACTTGCAAGAGACAGTGGTCGTGTCGTGCATTCGTTCTCTCACAATAAAAGAAAAGAGCCCCTTATTCCCGACGACGACGATGCCCCAACAGATGATGAATTATTGTCTATGAGGTCCTCATCCATGAGTCCCTCGCCATGAAGGAATGCTCAGGGTAGCACAGCGGCCAAATTGGGAAGGAAGCACCCAGACCGCCTCTACCTCAAGCATGTCGCAATGGCACTTCCCACGCAAGAGCAAATAAGAGGCGTGAATCCAACCGATCAAGCCCCAACGTGTCGATGACGCCGACTAAGATGATGCCGCCACGTCGCTTTACACTCCTCCTTCTCACAAGAAGGGTCGACATTCTATACTGAATTGCAACCTTTATTCGGGGCCTAATGAACATGCTCATCGCCTTGTGGCAAGATACCAATACGACTTCCACTCGGGTTTGTCATACCAGCTCTTACCATGTTTGATGGCTTTACTGACCCTTATGATCACATGCTCTGCTACAATCAGGTAATAACACCGAACACCTAAGAATGATACCATCAGGCAAAGTATTACCGACAGTCTACGAGGGCCTCGCGCTTAGCCCGGGTTCCACAAGCTCGTAATTCAAATTAACTCATTCAATGAGCTTTGCTGCATTCATCTCTCAAGATCTTGAATCTTGGCATCACCGATGAGTCTTAAACTCATCTATTTTTAATCCATTTTTCTGGCTTATTTTTAGTATCTTCATATATGTTTTAATGCCAAATTATGTAATATTTACCAACTTTGTGTTTTGCAGGTTTTAATTCAAAAAGGAGAAAATTACAGGGAAAGAAGAGAAAAGAGCACTGTAGCAAATCTCACGACAGAAGCCAGGTGTCGCAACAAACTTCCAAGTAGAAGGAACTCGGGTCACTTCACAATAATTTCTTGTCGCAACACAGCAATCTCAGGCACAGATGAGCTCGGCCGTGACAAAAGACAAGCAGGTCGTGATAAAATGGGAAGAATATAAACTGGGCTAGGGCCGAGACAAAGAAGCTCATGTTGCTACACATGGTATAGGAAGAATATTGCGACAGATAAATTTATGTTGCAACATAATGAAGAACATATATAAAATATCCGTCATGACGTGAACTCTCTCGCGATTAATCGACAGGCAACATGGAAAATCTTGTTGAGATAGAAGAAGAGCTTCGAAGAAATATTTTTATCGTGACAAGGTGACGTAAGTCGCGACGCCGAAAGAAGAAGAAACTCTGGTTGTGACAGATAAACGAGGTCGCGACATGTGATGCTTACTTAGTGAACGGACTTGGTTGCAACAAAAGAATCCAATGTTGCGGCATACTTCAAGCTGAAGAGATGTTTTGATGTCAAGGACAAGGATCTTCATACACAAAGATCACCGAACAAAGATAAACAAGGTCGCGACAGACTTTCTATGTCGCGACAAAGATTCCAACACAAATAAGAGAAGCCGTCGCGCACAAAGATAAGCTAAATACGAAAAGTAATGTTGCGACATAACAAACTAGATCGCGACAACAAACATTGACAATACTAAGAGGCCATGTTGCAACATCAAAAGAAGCTGCAACAAGAAATCAGGTTAAGTGGTGACAAAACTCTGTCGCGACAAACTTTCTGGGTCGCAACAGAAATTCTGACAATACAAGAAACAGTGTTGCAATAAGAACTAAAACAGAAATGTTGTCGCGACATAAAAACTGGGCCGCAAAACCAATTTGAAGAAGCTGCATAGAAACTCTATCGCAACAAAATTGTTGATGTCACGACATAACTATTCAAGGAACCACACATAAGATTGTCGCGATATAGAACGGTTAGAACAACAGACTTTGCAAGACAGATTGTTAAGGAGCCAAAGAAAGATCTTTTTCCTCTGTAGCGATAGAATGAATATGCTAAAGAAAAGAATACTCTCATGACCAAGGAAACTCTGTCGAGATGGAATCTAAGAAGGAGCACAGGGAACAGGTCGCGATAGACGACTGCATGCTGCAATAAAGACCTACAATGAAGATTGAAAACGGTATCACGACAAAACTTTCAGGTCGCGACAGAGAATGCAATATGGGCCAGAATTTTAGGGATCCATAATGTAGCCTCGAATTTAGGGCCCAAACTTCTGGGGCTCTATAAATAGAAACAATTAGAGGAAAGTAAGAGGGAGTCGAAGGAAAAATGAAGGCATCTGTGGAGCTGAGGACTCTTTTGTATTATATTTTTCTTTTATTTTTATTTTCTTTTCTTTCTTTATTTTATTTTCTTCGTAGACTAGATTTAGCGTAAAATTTTAATTCTCCTATTTACCGATCTTAAAACAAAGAATTGTTCAGGTTTAAAAGTTGAATTTGGGTTCGTTGAAAGTCATTTCCACCATCGCTTGAATCCAATGAAATCTAAACAAAAAGCCGGAATTACTTTTCATTTCTGATTGCAAGCATAAAGTGGAATTTTCATCGCATTTCAAGCGGTTCAATGTGGATCTAGTTTTCGAGAAACACAACTTCAATTGGGAAAGATTTTATGTTAGTTATGGTATTTTCTGCACAATTAGAAGGAAATTTCCTAGGTTGAGAATCTTGAATTTATTTTAATGGTGATTGTCACGAAGTGAATTGTTCCTAATATTAGTAACTAATACCACTTAAAGGACTGCTCGGCTCGATTTCCTTGTGATATTCCTGACACAAAGATGGAGATTCCTGAGAGCATGAAGCATTATTTGGGGGTATGTTAGACTAATATTGAAGAACTAAAGAGCTCTGAAAGATTACTTAGATAAATCATCAATTTACTCATGGTTTGATAATTAGTTGAGTGATCTATCAATTTAATCAATTAGAGATCTCTCCTTGGTTTGGAGGAATGATCTTGGTCCTGTGTTAGCATAGGATCTAATCTCATGAAAGTGGAAACTTTGATTTTAAGGATGAGATATTATTCATCTTGTAGAAATTTGGCATTGACCCTGTCTTGGGAAGCAAGAAATCTGCAGTCATAAGAAATGACTATAAAGCATTGGAAAAGAAAAATACCCAGATCTTATAAAGAAATTTTGATTACAAGTAATTGATTAGAAACATGAATTAGAAATGAACATGGTTGTCTAATAAGTGAAAAGTATAATTAAAGGAGAAATCTAAACTATACTATCTTGCCTCTTTCACAATTTCAGATTCCAATTTATGAAATAATTGAATTAGATTATGATGTAAGAATTTATAATTTCACAGCAGTGAAATCCTAGTGTCCACTTCCAGCAATAATCTGGTTCAATCCAGTTTATGGTTAGGAGTTTAAATTTTTCCTTTATTATAGACGAAATTCAGATAGTAGAATTTTAGTTCGCCATCGAAATTCTCTATGAAATTGAAGTTCAAATAGTGAGGAACTTGAGTGGTTGGGGTGTTGAATTTAAATTCTTTTCAATCTCTATAGGAACTATATCCTGACTAATAGGTCCACTTTATTACTTGTACGACCTAAAAAATTTGCAAAAGATAGCAGACCAAACTAAATCTTTAAGGAATTCATTGACAAATATATTTTTCTTACGAGCATACAAGTTATTTTTTGTGTGAACAAGTTTCTGGTGCCTTTACTAGGGATTAGCATATATTCTTGTGGTAATGGTGTCATAAATTTATATATATATATATGGTTTGGTCACATCATGTTTTCGCGTCACACTGATCAATAAATTGAAAAATAAATATTTTGACAAAAGAGAGAAATGCTAATTTGGACATTTTTCTTTGTTTTATAAAAATTTCATAAAATTAAAAAAAAAATAGTTTTAACAGTAGTGGCTAAAAAAGCTACTGATATTTTTGGAAGCATAAATAGATATATAATTTTTGATACCACTGACTCCATTTGATCCTAGTGTGTTTATACTTTCAGGAAGATTTTAAATGCATAGAAGACTAGAAGCATATCTACTGCCTCTAGACACTGAAATTGAGAGAACACTGCATAATTTGACAAGGATCACCAATGTAGAATCTAGAAATATGGCAAATCAAAGAGAAAGATTGCATGCTACTCCAGAAGAAGATGAAGAAGAAGTAGAGGGAAATCAGAGGCCTAATACTATAGAGGACTTTTGGAGGCCTATTATCCAAGAGGAGTACTCTACAGTAAGACAACCTGCAATTGAAGCAAACAATTTTGAGCTGAAACTAGCATTGATTACTATGGTGCAACAACACCAGTTCACAGGTCACCCCTTTGAAGATCCCAATGAGCATATGGGAAGATTCATGAGGATGGCCAACACAATCAAGCCGGGAATTCGTGGTGAGACCAAGTGACTGCCGCAACTCTTCCCTTTCATTGAGAGATGTGGCAGAAAACATGGTTTGATTCATTGCCGTGAGGGATCATGAACACTTAGGAAGAATTGCTGCGGAGGCCTATATGAGCGCATTTTTTCCTCCAACTCTCACCGCCGGTGGTGGCTGGAGAAATAATTGTCTTCAAGCAAAGTGGGAAGATGAGAGTTCTTACACCGCACGGGAGAGATTCAATAGATTGATAAAAAGATGTCCTATGCATGGAATAGATCCGACCACCAAATGGATATTTTCATCATGCTATGAATTGCGCTCTGGGCGGTATAATTGATGCATCCCTACTATAGAGCTTTTAAAAGAAGAAATGCAGAGGATGCAAGGCAATCGATCAAGACTCGCTAAATGCAACTACAAGGCTCCATCCGAAGCTTCTCGGGAGCAAATAGGCCGATCGAGGGGAAGTGGTCTTATTGGGCTTATAGAATGACAGCCTATAGAAGCAAAGCTGATGCAATGAACAAATTAGGAAACAATGAAGGAAGAATGCACACTGCATATGAAGCTGGAGCAAAGAGAAGAAAGTAATCAAGAACAAGAAGAACTAGTTTCGATAGTTCCACCAAGTCGAGGACCAAGTATATGAATGAGCAAAGAAGTTATCACTTCAAGCCTAACCCCAACTTACCAACACACTATACACCAGCACTGGGAACCATGAAAACTTTTCATATTGCGGCGAGCATAACAAGGCCTGGGACTTATTAAAATTACCAAAGAAGCTTATGCTCAACCAAGGTTCCAAGAACAACAGCAACAGAGGGACAATAGAGGAGATTATCTGGGTCAGAAAAGGACTCAATCATTTGAAGATCAGATGCTTCATTTCATGTCAGAAAATAAAAGGATTTTGAATTTGCATGAAAATAAATTTTCTGACCTTGAAAACTTCCAAGAAAACACATCTATGTTTCAGAAAAACACCAATGCATCTTTAAAGAATTTGGAGATACAGATAGGGCAACTGGCTCAAGCTGTGCAGAAATAACCTAAGGATTCATTTCCAAGTGACACCAGAAAGAATCCAAAGGACTATATGGCAGTAATCCTGAGAAGTGGCAGAGCACTAGATGAAAAGAGAGTTGAAAAGAGGAACACCGAGAAGAGGTTGCGTAAATTGGAGAAGAACTTGAGCAGCCATAGCTCGAAACCACCGAGAAAGATAACAATGCAAATGCAGCCAAGCAAAGCAGGGATGAAGGAAGTAGCTAAAGCTTACAATCTTCCGCCCATTCCTCGCACTCGGGGAAAGCAAAGCTACAAGAGCAGTTCTTCATATTCTTAAACATGTTTAAGAAGATAGAGATCAACATTCCCTTCTCAGAAGCATTAACTCAGATGCCTCAGTATGCAAAATTCATGAAAGATATATTAAGAAAAAACAGAAAGATTACTAAGAAAGGGATAGTGAGCCTAACAACAACCTGTAGTGCAGTGATTCAGAAGACATTACCAATAAATAGGCAGGATCCATGCAGCTTCACTATTCCATGCAAAATTGGGGATGCTGATATGGGAAAAGCATTGCGTGATTCTGGAGCTAGCATCAACTTAATGCCTTTGTCTGTTGCTAAAATATTAAGTTTGGGAGCTCACTTCATAGCCATGACCCTTTGTGATGGCATAAGGATATTGGCTCATCTCGAGGGCATCCTTGAAGATGTGCTAATCAAAGTGGGAAAATTTTTCTTTCCAGTGGACTTTGTAGTCATTAATATAGAGGAAGACATACAAGTTCCATTGCTATTAGGAAGACCATTCTTAGCAAGAGGAGCAACATTGATTGATGTGAAAAAGGAGTTAACTCTCAGGGTTGGAGATGAAGCAATGCACTTCAATCTCAATCATAGTTTAAAACAACCAGAACTTAATAGTGTCAGACGAAATTATGTAAAACAAAAATTCCTCACAATTCGACCGACTATCGATTGTACTTTCTTTAATTCAATGAATAGGAATTAGATGAATTTCCAGTATCTTGAGCATCTTGAAGTTGAAATTCTGAACTACAAGTTTAAATTAAAAGATTTAGTATTTAGTGTTGGAGAAAATAGTGTAGAAAAATCTAGCAGTTATGAAGAAAAAGTTGCTGAAGAAAACAAAAGTTCAGAGGGTTTAATACTCAAGGAATTGCCTGAACATTTAAAGTATGCCTTCTGCAACCGTAAAAGGAAAGCCGCTATCATTTCATCCGGATTAGCTAGGCTGGAAGAGCAAAATTGCCGAGACTCTAGAAAATATATGGTTAATAGCTTTGTCTATAGAAGATTTGAAAGGAATCGGTCCTTCAATCTGTATGCACAAGATCCTGTTGGAGGGAGAATGCTAGAACTTCTATAGAACATCAGAGAAGGCTAAATCCAGTAATGAAAGAAGTAGTTAGAAAAGAAGTATTGAAATAGCTAAATGCAGGCTTCATATATGCAATCTACGCCCTCGGGTGAGCCCAAGACATGTGGTCTTCCAAAGAAGTGAGGATTCACCGTCAATTAAAATGAGAAGAAGGAATTGATTCCTACAAGAACTGTGATAGGATGGAGAGTGTGTATAGACTACAAGAAACTTAACACTGCTACCATAAATGACCATTATCCTCTACCTTTCATTGACTAAATGTTGGATAGGTCTGTAAGGCACTCCCATTACTGTTTTCTTGATGGATATTCTGGTTATAAACAGATTGCAATAGCCCTAGAGGATCAGTAGAAATCAACATTTACATGTCCTTATGGCACCCTTGCCTTTAGAAGGATGCCATTTAGATTATGTAATGCTCCTGCCACCTTTCAAAGATGTATGTTGTCTATATTTTCTGACTTAGTGGAAGAGGTTAAGGAAATATTTATGGATGACTTCTCAATAGATGGATCCAATTTTGAAGATTGATTGAAAAACTTAGAAACAGTATTTCAAAGGTGCTAAGACAAAATCTAGCTTTAAATCGGGAAAATGCCATTTCATGGTAACTCAAGGTATTGGCTCAAGCACAAGATTTCAACCATTGATTGAAGTAAATCAAGCAAAGATTGTTGTCATAAAAACTCTCATGTCACCTATAACAGTTAAGGGAATAAGAAGCTTCCTAGGACATGTTGGATTTTACAAAAGATTCATTAAGGAATTTTCAAAAATCTCCAGACCATTATGTAAACCATTGGAAAAAGATGCAAAATTTGGATTTCATGAATCATGACCGCATTCGAGGAAATTAAATCCAAATTATATTAGCTCTCATTATGTTGACGCTAGATCAACAATGAGTTTGAAATTATGTGTGATGCTAGTGATTATGCAATGAGCTAGATTGGGATAGAGAACTGAAAAGATATTCAAGGCCATATACTATGCCACCAAAACATTCAATGAGGCACAAGAGAACTACTCCACCACAGATAAGGAGATGCTAGCAATGGTGTTTGCTTATGAAAAATTCAGGCCTTATATATTAGGTTCACATGTTGTAATACATAATGACCATGTTGCAATTAAATATCTAATGGAAAAGAAGGATGCCAAGACAAAATCGATCGATGGGTTACGCTTCAGAAGAGTTTGATCTGAAACTGGCTGGATAAGAAGGGTAGGATAAGCCGTGATAGCAAAATCACTAATAGATTGAGAGAATTATTGGCCGGAACAGAAAAGGGTATAGAAATAGCAGAAATTTTTCTTAGTGAGCAGCTATTTATGTTATCAGTAAAAACACCCTGGTATGCGATATTGTAATTACTTAGCTTCTCAGGAGTTATGCCATTTGAATTCGCCATCGTAAGATGAGGAATTGAGAACTGATTGCAGATTAAGATAGGGATAACCCATCATCAGATAGAAAAGGAGTGTATATGATCGTACAGATGCGTCCCAAACAGTAACATAGTGGTATTATGGAGAAATGTCATGCATCATCATACGGAGACACTTCATAGACACAAGACACTCTAGAAAATTCTCCAATCAGGATTTTATTGGCCTACTATATTCAAAGACTGCTTTGAATGGGTAAAAAATTGTGATGCTTGTTAGAGAATGGGCAACTTAAGCAGAAGAAATGAAATGCCCCTATAAGGAATTCTTGTGGTGCAAATTTTTTATGTATGGGGAATAGACTTTATGGGACCTTTCCCATCATCATTTGGAAATATGTACATTCTCCTAGCTATGGATTATGTATCCAAATGGGTGGAAGCAACAGCTTGTCCCATAAATGATGCTTTCACGCGTTGGTTGGGCTATACAAAGAAACATTTTTTGCGTATTTGGAGCACCTTAACAACTACAGGATGAGGGAAGCCATTTTGCAAATAAAGTTTTTGCAAAACTCATGAGCAGGTATGGAATCAAACATCTAATGGGATTAGCTTATCACCCTCAATCAAATGGACAAGTTGAAATTTCCAATAGGGAGACAAACATGGAGACGTAAAGGATTGGTCTATAAACTCGGATGATGCATCGTGGCTTATAGAACTGCTTCCAAACTCCCATTGAATGTGTCCCTATAAATTGTATATGGAAAACCTTATTACTTCTAGAACTGAATAAATACAAAGCTATGGGCCATTAAGAAACCGAATTGTGACTTCAAGTTGCAAAGGAAAATAGACTAATTTCAAATGAATGAATCGGAAGAGTCGAGAAACGGAAGCTTATGACAATGGTGAATCTATAAAGAAAAGACCAAGAGGTGGCATGATCAAGATCCTAAGGAGAGTAAGATGTGAGAACAAGTTCTTATACAACTCCAAAGCAAAAGTTATTTCCAGGGAAATTGAAGTCAAGATGGAGTGGTCCATACACAAAGGGTAACAAGTACACCCTTTCGAGCAAAGAATAATCAAGACCGAATCAAAGTTGAATTCAAAGTAAACGGTAAGAGACTAAACATTATCTTAGAGGAAGCATAAAGGAGGTAGATCCAGATTGTGAAAAGGGAAAAGAGAAGTACTAAAATGAAGACACTCTATAGCCTGTGTCTAGATAAGGACATTAAATTGAGTAGCTTCTTGGGAAGCAACCCAAACATAATTTTTATTTTTGTTAACTTTGATTGATGTTGATTACTTTTATGAATTTTAAGTTTTAATTTTGATTTTGTTTGAAGTTTTATTAGGAAGTCTGATCATTTGCTAAATTTTTGGACAAGAAAGATGAACTGGAATCAGATGTTATTATGCACACTGCATCAAATTGAATTGTGCAGAAAATAGCTACAAAGGGGAGTTCTTATAATTCCCTAAATTTGTTTTAGATAGTAATGCATAGTTGAAGTTTGAGAGATTTGATGATTTTAGAGCCTAATTAATTAGACAACTTTCAGGTGCTAATTGCTTAAAATGTTTGTTGACTAAAAATATATTCTAAATATCCAAGTAAATCTATTGAATTAAGAAATGTAACAAGTGTTCATACTTGAATTGAGGTTCTTTGATTGTTTAAGTAAATTTTCACAAGTATAATCAAATGAGTACAAGTGATGCACTTTGTCAAATGTCTCATGAGAGAAAAAACAGTAGAAATATATAATTACTAAAAAAATTTAGTTAAAATAAGGTAACCCAGCTGATTTAGGAATCAAATTGGAAAAAGAGTTTATGTCGTGACACAATTCTTTAATGTCGCGAATAAATTCAAATATCAATAAAGAATGTTGCAACATACTTTCTATGTCGCGACATAAATAAATTTGACTTAAATAAAAGTTCATGTCACAACACAAAGTTTCGATGTTGCGACACAAACTCAGATGATGCACTGAAAAGAGTGTCGCGACATTCTTCTCAATCTCGTGACATTTAACGGGCCCAGTTTCCAATTGATTGTAAAACTATGTCGCGGCAATTATTTTTGTCTATCTCGACATTGTATTAAAAATGGAACAAACCATAAGGCAGTTGTTGTCGCGACATTTAATGAAGGGCACAATTAAACGGTTGGCTTATAAATTGAAAATTTTTGAAAACTTAAGGGACACCTTTCTCATAAACTCTCAACCTTCTCAGCTTCTTCACTCAAATCTCTCTCATCTCAACCCCCTAAAACCCTAAAGTTCCAAAACCCTAACCCTACCTTGTTTGACCCCACAATCCTGATACCAAACCTCAACGAAATAATGGAAGAGTACATTGAGTTGGAAAATCAAACATAACAAGTTTCTCGAGCAGCAGCTGGGCAAGTTAAGGATAGGGATGATGAAAATGAAGAGCATCAGCAGACAGTGGAAGAATCAAGAAAAAGAAAAAGGGGAGTAGATGAAGCTGAAGCAGAACAAAGGAAAGATAGAGCAATAAACTTTGCTTCGCATAGCAAAGCCCTAAGAAGCCTGGGCGACAGAGCTTCATTGTTGAAAGGAGAATGAATCTTGAAAATGTTGGAAAGAGAGGATGGCACTACTAGGTGAAATACAAAGAACCCGGGTTATGTTGCTTTGGTGAAGGAATTCTTACTAACCCGTGGAGAAGGAAGGAAAGAAAGTATATGTCGGGAGGCAAAGGTAGACTTCGCATAAATAAGAGATAAATAAATTGTTTACCCGAGGTCACAAAGGATGTGGCTCAAGTTCAAGAAACAAACTAAAGGAACCGTAACATCGTAAAATAGTAGACCTACTAACAGCTAGAAAAAGGAGAATGGAAAGGGACAAAGAAAACTCCTTTTAAATCCATTGCCAGAGGAAATCTAACTAAAGAAGCCAAGGTATGGTTCTACTTGATTAGTCCTATCCTTATGCCATCGAAGCATCTCAACACAGTGAGAAGGGAGGAAGCAATCCTCCTCTATGCACTGATGAAGGGTTACAAGATAAATGTTGGGAAAATCCTTGAAAAGTCCATATTGGGCTACTATGAAAGCAATTGGAGGGGTTTTATTCCATACCCAACCACAATAACCCGACTGTATTAGCCGAGGAATCGAGGAAGAACTGGGACCAGGAAACCTACCCCAGGGCCTCCCCTCTGACTTTAAAAGGAGTAACTAAAGGTTCAAAGAACAGAGGGAAAGGCAAAGAAAAAGAAGTAGAAGAAGAAAAGAATGGCGAAGGGTACAATTAAGCCAAAACAGCAGGAAAGCCTGGGCCTCCAATGCAACAAGAAGCTCAGAGAAGTCAAAGCCCATTCGGGAATGCATCCCTAAAGCTGAGACAAATCCATTAGGAACAAGCTGAAAGTTCCGGGCAAAATTACAATAATGCATAATTGATGGAAATACTGATGTCTACGCGGCAGGAGATGAAAGAAACGGATACCAGCTCAGCTCCAACTACAACTAAGATGAGCAATGGAGTAAAGTCGAATAAGGGACCGTGACCAAGGATGCTTCGAGAAAAGAGGATGTAGAATGAGGTGAATTAGAAAAAGAGGACCAAAAGATCAAGTTGAATAGTATCGCATTACGAAGTAGAGTTTTAACTCACACGAGGAGCAAGTAAACAATAGAACATTCCCTCGAAATATCAAGGTGCCAAGAGAGAACTCCACAGCAGTAATGCAAAATATCGACCTGGCAAAGACGCCTCAAACAAAAAGAAAGTGTCATTACCACAAATAAGGATCTCAGATTATGTGCCATACACAATAGTTCCTCTAGGAGAAATGAATCCAGTACTACCTTTCTTAAACCAAAACCCAGATATAAAAGGCCCTTCTGCACCCTGTAAAGAAACAACCAAAAATAAAACCCCTAGTACATCAGGGAAGAAAGAACTCACCCTAGTAGAGGATGTGGAAGAATATCTAAGGATGGAAGTAGCAAAGGAGAGGGATGCAAGGAATAGAAAATAGCTCACTCTACTGTTCCATCTCCTCATCCTCTCTATACTTAATATCCAGTCATAAAAATAGTCAATAAAATAAAGAATTCTTTGAAAATTCTGTGTTCCACTGTGTTTTTTATTGTTTGGTGCTATTTTTGCTTCATTTTCTTTGTTTCATAATTGATAATTACTTAGTTGAATAATTGAGAAACCAACTACCTGGATCAAATTGTCTAATTGCTGCAGCATGTTTGGTTGAAATGAAATGATGAAATTATGGTTGTGTTGGAGTGTTTTGAGCTGAATGCATGATCAAAATGAACTTCAATTGATTAAACCACAACAACAAATCTCAAAGCCAAACAAACCATTTATAGATGCATTGTGGTACGCTTCAGTGAACTGGAAAAGGAAGTTGCAAATTAGCTAGAATGAAGTTGAATGTTTAGATTTAGGAAGATGTACCCAATAGAAAGAACAAATAAGACTTTTGAGAATGTTTGTGTAAATAGTAAGGTCAGTAAGAATCTTGAAAAACAATGCACATGTTCAAATTGAGTCCTTAACAAATTGTGAATGATTAGAGACATTTTTTGGGTTCAGTCATAGTCAAACAGTCCAATGTCCTAGAACTTGTTAGATTATTAGTCAAGGCGAAATCCTAGGCAATACCACTAACAGGAAGTGATATAGGCCATCTATGGAAGTTTGGGCCTTTCAAGCCTACCCTCATAATATATGCATATGCATACACTCTAGTTGCAGAATTGAGTCAAATAGTCTAATTTCTTCATTAAAACGACAATTAGAAGCCTCAAACCCTTCCTTCATTCTAATCCTACAGTAAATAACCCTTTATTACCTAAGTTTCAATACAAGAATCTCCAAAATCTCGTAAAAGTAAGTAAGATTGGGGGAATGTTACTTTGATTTGAAAGAAAATAAAACAAGAATCAAGGATGTTAAAGAGAACAATTGAATGAAAGGAAAGGAATGCATAGAAGAAGTCAAAGGTTGTAAATTATCATATTGGAATAAGTTTTGTCTTATGACCTTCCTCTATTGAACAATTAAGTTCATAGGAGTGTTTCAACACCTAGTACCCTAATGCCAACCGGGAGTCGCACCCAAAGTTCTAAGAGCTAAGAGAAAGCCTAAAAAGACAAGACATTGCACTATTCCTAAAAAGCTTTGACAAGTAAAAGAAAAGAAAAAAATGGCTTCTATCTAAAGGGACTGAATTGATAAGTATGACAGTGGAAAATAAAAATACCAAGATGAGAGTATCCAATATGATGCTTCAAGATCAAGTTTGGGGGAATATTTCTTTTCTGACATCAATAGGAAAGAAAGGGATGAAGAATAGAGGAAAAGAGGCAAAATTAAAGGGGGTACTTTAGCTCAAATTCTCCAATTATCCACCCACCACCCAAGCCAAACTTTACAAGCCTAAGAGACCTAATTGATCTTGAAGGTGGTACTTGCCTACATTAGTGGAGACTAATATGAAAAACAAGTATATTGGACTTTGAAGAACTAATTTTGTTGTAACTATGTAAAGTCCTAGAAGATTAGCTAATTTTGCCAAGGAAGAAAAGAAAGAAGACCATCACACACTCACAGATCAGGATTAATTGACTAAATTGTTTGCATTTCAGAAATCATTAGTTTGTTTTGTGACAGTAATTGAAAATTTTTCCTCATTCTGAATTGAAAACTAAATTTGAAGCCATGTCAAGAACCACCCGTTTCAATTCAAGTTATGATTCAAAAGGATTGCAATAGAAAACGTAAAAATGTCCCTAAAATAAAGCTAAGTTGTTTGAGGACAAACAAATTTTCTTTCTCTTTGTTGAGGACAAGCAAAACTTAAGTTTGGGGGACGACAGTCTTAAACTCATCTATTTTTAACCATTTTATGGCTTATTTTTAGTACTTCGTATATATTTTAATGCCAAATTATGAACATTTTTACCAACTTTGTGTTTTGGTGTGTTTTAATTAAAAAAGGAGAAATTTACAACATGAAAGAAGAGAAAAAGAGCACTGGCAGCAGCTCGTCACATCGTAGTTTTTATGTGGTCACGACAAACTTCC
>JAEQBH010004492.1:0-137155 GCA_016808115.1 Tetrastigma voinierianum | reverse complement strand
TCTCGCTATCTATCACAAATTTCGCATAGCGAAATTTCGCTACTAGCTAAATTCACCGTTGATGGTTCTTCCAATTTCGCTATCCTAGCGAAACCCCCTCGCATAACCTAAATTGTCGCCCCGTGATTTTTGTATATTTGATCCCAAAGGACCACGCTTTATGTATTACCATTATACCTTTATGTAATTTCGTATTTTAGGTATTTTAGTATTTTCACACTTTGGGTTGTACTATATAAACCCCCATAACTTTGTAACCCTAAGCAACTTTTCATTATATACAGTTTTTCCCGCAGCTTTTATTTTAGGGTTTCATTTGCTCTCTTCTCTCTCCTCTTTCTTTCATTTTCCTACGCTAAACACCCCCTGGGGATATTAACCTAAGGGATGCTCGCTACCATACCTTTGAAGCAGTGAGGGTCATGGCTTGGTTTTCAGGGGTTACCGCAGTTGTCCTCATGCTTTGAATGTTACGGTGTACGACATTTATGGTTCCCAAATTTTCCAAACTAGGGTTTAATGCCATGTAATGTTGTTCCTTGGTCAATACTTCTGCCATGTGCTTTAGGATCGCTGCATACTTAATGCTAGATGCACTGATATCCTTTAGATGCCATTTAC
This sequence comes from Tetrastigma voinierianum, assembly GCA_016808115.1. Lineage (NCBI taxonomy): Eukaryota > Viridiplantae > Streptophyta > Magnoliopsida > Vitales > Vitaceae > Tetrastigma > Tetrastigma voinierianum. The sequence continues at coordinate 136,534 of JAEQBH010004492.1, read as the reverse complement.
GAGCCACTGAAATGAGGTTAAGTTCTAGGATTTTAAACTGAATGGGACTTTGAATGCATAATACTTGTGTTGACTCAAATAGGAGTGGTTCTAGGGTTAGGTTTTATAGCTAAACAAAGGTCCGGTTTTGGCCTTGACTATATGTCACTTGCCATAATGCGAGGAAATAACCCGAGGACACTTCAATAGCCCCATGTCATCAAGTTGGTGACCCAAACCTTCAAGGTTACCATCACACTTCACTTTAAGCCATTACGCTTAGCCGCACGAACAAACAACTTCCCGTTTTAACCAACCGAAAATCCAGTAAAGCTTCTCACCAATTTTCAAACACTAATTTAAATCATTTGTGGGATGAAACCCATCCCCGTGTTCGACCTAGATCATTATATCGGCAAGAGCTACCACGGCAGTAGAGGAACATAGAAACAAATTTTGTCGATTTCGCCACCCTACCGTGGGCACTAATTAAATGGCGCTCGTTGTCGGGATGGTGCCAAACTACGTATGATGAGTTGATGTACTTGTAATCCACATTACGCGCCGGGTGACCTTTCAGTCCTTTGAATTTAGTGCGTGAATCGCGAAGTTTTCTTCACTTCGGGCAAATACGCACTGCTTTTTGTTTCTTGCAATGGGCTTTTGTTTTAACTAACACCGACCTTTTGCCAAGCTTTGTTTGTATTCTTTCATAGTCTCATTTCAGGTGTATCAGGTGTTTATGCAAAGACTCCGGGACAGAGGGACATCGTAGATCGCAAAGAGTGAGTGCAATAAATTGAACAAGGTCATGGAAATCAGCAGTACAATGACCAAATGGATCCTGCACTCCGAGGAACAACAAACTCAACAGACGCCTCATGAATCAAATCCAAGATACGTGATCACGAGGGAACACATACACCCTCCTAGAGTTAGTGCCCCTCCCCGCATCATACCTCCCGCTGAGGATGTAGCAAAGAGACCCTACTCTAGTGCCCTCGGGCTTCCACATTTCATGGTATGAGAATGAGAACCATTCACACATACGGATTGAGGAGGTATGCACTACTTTCACAAGGCATAATCGACATGGATTCGCTTTCAAGCCGAAAGCATTCCTCAATGACACTAAAGCACAAGGGCAAAAAATTTGGCTCAATTCATCGAGGCCAAGGACTATTAGAAATCGGGGTCGATCTTTCAAGCTGAATTTTGAAGAAATTCTTCAGAGCAACCAAGACCAATAGTTCAAGATAAGCAGATCTAGCCACCCACTCCTGGGCTTCTATGACAAGAAAAATTCTACCAATGTCGGGAGAGATTCATGGACACCATCAAGTTGTCCACATCATATTTACACTGATGTTATGAATCATTTCTATAATGGTATGTCCCCCGGCCATGAAGCAATTGCTAGAAACCATGGTGGAGGTGATTTTCCTCGAGCAAAACCAGAATGCCATGGATTTCTCGAGTTAAGGAGGCCGAAACTTCCAAGGGTCGGGACGAGCTAAACCCCGAGAGAGGCCGGAGAAAATGAGCTCCCACCCCACCAAAGGGGAGGAATTTACACACTTTCTCGGAGGACATGGAATGAAAGCAAAAATCTCAATTCCTGGGCTTGTGAAGGTGGAGGAGCTAGAGGGAAAGAGGATCCATGAAGTGTGGCAGTTGGGATCAAAACACTCGCACGTGCCAACCCATTCATCGCTTGTCAACCCACTGTTATCCAGAGAACATCATCCCGACGCCCATCAAGCATGATTGATGTCAGAATATGCAAATGTTGTAGGTCAATACAAGCCACAACCCAATGCCCCATATGGTAATACCTACAATTCCAACTGGAAGAATCACCCCAACCTCTTCTGGAAGCCTAATCCCCTCGCCATGTGTTCTCGCCAAACAATGCTTAGTTCTGGTCTCAACCATACCGCCATCATCCTCTTCTACCGTTGAACAAGCCAGCTGAATTTGAGCAAAGGTGGTAGGGCAATTTTGCGGAACAAAAAGGGATCAATGCACAATTGGCAATAAAGAATCGGATACCGTTGAAAAGTAATAATCAATAAAGAATACGGGCTTGAGAGCAATCTAAATCAGAAAATTGACAACCTGCAGTATTCAATCACAAAGATCAACAAATTGCTGGAGATACAGGAGGGAGGAAGGTTCCCTTCCCAAACATTGCCAAATCCAAAAGGGGTCCATGAGGTAGGTTCATCCAGCAATTCAGGGATGGATGAAGTGAAAGCCATAATCACTCTGAGGAGTGGAAAAGAGATAGAGCAACCAAGGCCCATGGTCACAAGAAACATGTAAGGAAAGGGGAAGTTGAACCCGAGAGGGTGATCATTAGCGGTGACTACCGAAGCACTCGCATGCCACCTCCATTTCCTGTGCACTGTTAAGTAAGAAGAAGCGTATCCCAACAAAGTGTGTATCCCGAAGTCCTAAGGTAGGTGAAGGTCAACATACCCCTTTTGGACAACATCAAGCAAGTCCCTGCCTATGCAAAGTTTTTAAAAGATCTTTGTACAATCAAAAAGGGATTGGGCATTGAGAAGAAAGCCTTCCTAACCGAGCAAGTCAAGGTTATACCCAAAGCAAGACCCGCCAAATACAAGGATCCAGATCCCCTGCGCTGGGGCCAACATTGGAGGACTTGTGACAGACAAGGCAATGCTTGATTTGGGGGGCCGTTGTAAACTGGTCAGACTCAATGTATACAAATTGGTTTATGGGATGGCCAACAACATCACTTTGTCATCGGGCTAATAGATCAATGAAGATTCCTAAGGAATAGTTGAGGATGTATTGGTCAAGGTAGACAAATTCTACTACCTGGGTAGATTTTGTGCTTGACATCGAGCCAACAGCAAGCTGGCCCGCCATGTGCCAATTATCCTGTAAGACCATTTTGCCACCGCCAATGCACCATCAACCACAAACGGAGTCATGCAACTCACATTTGGCAACATGACATTGTCCATGAATTGCAGGGAATAGCTAACCAAGGTGAAGCAAGTGTTCGGTATTAAGACAAGACATCGCAAAGAATTCGTCAGCCCAAATTCAACCAGTGAGAAGCAAATCAACAATGAGGAATCAAGTATCAAAGCTGCAGCACAAACCACCACAGGGGTTGAGGAGATCCTCCTCCTTGACCCTCCATGAGTAATTCAGTGACTTTGAGCTGGTTTGGTATCCACTGAAACCAAATTGCAGCTCAATAATTTTTGGTTTTTGTTTTAAATTGGTCAATTTTCATTTTTGGCTATTTTTAGTAGTTTCCCGATTTAGTAGCTTTCCTTTTTAAGTAGCCTAAGTTTAATATTAATTTTTTTTATTTATTTATTTTATTATTAGGTTTTTGTTAAAAATAATATTTATTTTTGTTCTCTTTTTGTGTTATTTTTATTTGGTCTAATTAAATATTTTTTTTTTACTTGCAGGAGAACCAAATTTTTCGCTGAATTTCGCTATAATAGCGAAATCAGTCTGGTGACCCTTCGGCTCCCCTTCAAAGCTCTATTTAAAAAAAGGGGAGGGCCAAACGACTTCATTTCTTTTCTCCTTCCCCACCAGAGCCCTGCACCGCAGCCCCTGTTCGCGCCCTGAGCCATCGTCACTACAGCCGCCGGCACGAGCCACCGCCACCACCCTATCCGTGCCCTGAGCCATCGCCTGCCTCAGAGCCGCAGCCCCACAGCCTTGCCCTGACCTAGTTTAGTCAGTTGTGCCCTGGTCCATTGCCTCCCTGGTTGCCGAGTTCAGCGCCCCTACAGCCTGCCCCACTACCGTGTCGTGCCCTGACCCAGCCTAGCCTGCTGGCTACGAGCCAGGTCACACTCAAAGCACCAAAGCCCAGCTGTTAGGTATTCCCACAGCCGTGCCATTGCCCTGGTCCACCTTGGTCAGCTGAGCCCTGGTCCGGCCTGTTTCTGTGCACACTGCCCTGCCCCGGTGTCCTTTTCTGACTATAGCCATGGTTCACACTCGAGGTCCCGCCCGAGGCCCTGGTCGTTCCAAGACTCCTCTTGGTGCGCAGGAGGAGCCGGCCCCGCCGAAGGCCCAGCTTATAGAGCTAACTCTCGAGGAGCCTCAGAGTTCGGGGAGATACCAAACCCTGGATGACCCCGCCCCTTCACCAAAGGCCTCAGTGAGATCCAGGAGGCCCTGCCTTCTCCCAAGCCGGGGCCCGCATCAGCCCGAGGAGTCTCAAAGATCTAGGCCCTGAGCCACCACCACCCCAAAGAAGCAAATGAGGCCTTTCTCATCGCCCCCAGTTATCGCCCCCTCGCGGAGGATCACCCTTTATGGGACCCCGATTCCGGAACGGCCGGGCTCCACGCCGATTTGGAGAGTCGTGACACGACGTCCCGATGACCGACCGCGATGCCGTTCGGGGTATTCCATGCGACCGTGGATAAAGATTTCTTCGCTGCTTATGATGCCACTACAGCTTCTACTATCCCCGGTGGTGCTTCCGCCTCTACCATTCTATGACCTCCGAGGAGCGCCCGAGTCTCGCCTGAGTCTCGATTCAAGATTTGGCGGATCGACCCGAGTACTCCGAGCAGCAGCATTTCAAAGAAGATTGGCCCGCAGCAAAGGCAGCCAATTTCGAGGTTATCGAGACCGGCCTCACCACTCGGTAGAGATGGTCCTTGTTCGCCAAGATACTACCGCAGGCCAAGATTTTTCAAAGCAGCCTCCTCCCCGTACATGCTTTGTTATTGATCATCCGCTTCTCGACCAAATTCTCTTCCCAATATAAAGACCACGGCCCAACGTAGGAGCCTAATCCGAGGCTCTCGTATTCCGATCTCGAGGGATCTGCCCGCTCCCTCCGAGTTAGCGATGACCGCCTACATTTTGAGGATAAGGTCCACTGCAAAGTGGCCCGTCTCGAAAGGCAGAGTCTACCCTTGTTGATGCCACGACTGCTGAGCCAGGTCCTGGAGCACTTGGGCTTTCCAGAGGAGCCCCGCATCGAGAAGAGAATCCGATCCCCTCAGGTCCTATCTTTGGAGCGAGCCATGGTGATTCCTATTTATTTTCTCCTCCAAGAATGGACTGTGGAGGAGGTACCCCTACGAGGTGAGAGGACTCTGAGGGAGAGATCCAAATTCTCCCCGAGGTAGAGATGGAGAGGAGTCCAAAGGGGTTATGATATCTCCTCCATCTCCTCCCCTCCACCCGCCCAGCCACGCCCCGCGACACTCCCTGCCCATCATATACGCAAAGATTCTCCGAGTACGCTCATGCTCGGGCCGAGGAGCTCGCAATCGCATGGATGTTGCCGCTCACTGCCACTACACAAAAAAAAAATAAACACGACTGTGGTGGGTGGGACACACATCTGATCTCAAAATAATAAACAACCCGACTAAAGGCAATAAAAACAATACCCAGCAGATCATGAGTCACCTGTCTCCGCGATGATCCCGACTATAGAGATGAGCCAAGAAAGAAGAGTAAAGAAAGCCCCAGACATGTGGCCACAAAGCAGCCAGCTGTTTTCTGATCCTCCACCACCACGTAGATCGAGGTGGTCACATTTCCTGCCTCTAACTTTCCTATCCCTATTACATGTCTATGCTCTTAATGGAGGAAAAGAGGTTGGAGCATCTTCTGTTATGTTTTGTATAGCTTTCGCATTATCAACTCCACTACCAATTTTATTTAGATTCATGTATTAGCCGATAAGTGAGGCAAGGATACTTTTGTATGTTTAGCTATATTAAGACATGTATTTGTCATTTGACTATATCAAAAGCTACAAAGCATATTTTTGCGCTTACTACACTTTTGCATATTACTTTTGTGCCTCCACTTTGTGTATCCACTTTTGTCTTTAATTGAACAATTGAATTGCCTTTAATTGAAAAATTGAAACCCTGTGTGTTACCTTAATGCTAGAATACCCCATGTATGATTTAGCTCAGGGGTCAATCACTGGAAGTTTCAGCGTATTCACCTTGAACATTCCCCCTTTAGCTAATTCACACACTGTGACTCAGACAGGCCAAGAGGTCAGTGGAAATTATGTACCTCATTTCACTTGCAAAGCCGGCCTTAGGACCCGTTGATGACCCATACGGCTAGGAAAGCACCTTATATATGAAGACCAATGTTGTCTTCCAAAAAGAAAAAGAAAAGAAAAAGCAAAAAGGAAAAAGAAAAGAAGAAAAAGAAAAATAAAAGTCGTGAAGCTTTGCCTTGAAGCCCGAACACGGTCCGAGGGGTATATGGCGAAAGCCTTTAAAGCCCGATGCCCTAAACCTTAATTGGTTGGGAGTCATCGACTTAGTGTCTGCACACGTGGACGAGTAGAGTTTAAAGGTATTGTAGGTGCTTGATTCTCGAAGTCATTCGGAGTCCGGGGTGAAGCCTGCACAGAGTTTGTGGTCAAGTGATCCTTTGGCTTGATGCCCTAAACCTTAATTGGTTGGGAGTCACCTGCGGACTCCGTTACACGGACTCGTGAAGTCGAGTTTTAAGCATTGCAACCTACAATGTAGTCAAATAAAGAAAGAAGAGTGTAGTTATTCATTCAGTTGTTCGCCAAATTAAGTCCATGCCAAAAGAGCTAGGTTGGGAAGGAATAATTTCGCAATTTATTGGCTCACCGTTACATTAGGAACCATTAGATTTTCGTAGAAATTCAGCCAGTTCCTTCGATCCGATGTTAACCTAAAGCTTATTCTTGTATGGTTTTTACTCTCTCATGTCGTTTTCTAACGTGGTATAAATGTTCATTTTAAAGGTACGCTTCATTCGTACATACACTTTTCGAATCCATATTCCTTTGAGAAAGCACGATGCATCCCATTATGTTTTAGCATTGCTATGACTAGCAACGGTCGGTCGGGGGCAGGATTAGTGCCCAAAAAGTGCTATTTTGAGCCCTATTCAAGATAGGTTTTGAGTGCTTTTTGTGCACTAATCATATCAATTAAGCCAATTGATGTGTGTAGGTCCACTTAGTTTCACTAATTTACTTTTGAGTTTGTTTTTTCAGATTTCACTGTGTTTCGTATGCTTCTACCACTTAGTTCGAGTTCGAGCATCAAGCTATGTGGCCAACCATGAAGACTGAACTATTTGCCACCGTAAAATGAAGGAATGAAGTGGATTATTGAAGAAATGTGGGATGCAAGAAAGAGGGATGCAAATGGAGCAAAGAAGCGAGGCAGAGCTATCCAAGAAATTTTCTATGACGCGAAATTTCTCACGGACGGTATTTCGCAATCCTAGCGAAATAGAGAATTTTCGCAGATTTAGCAAAATTCGCTAGCTAGAGAAACCCACCACCTCAGCGAAGACTCAGTTTCGCTTATCTCTCGACAAATTCTCGCTAGGCTAGTTTAGGGGCCTTGCTAGCTACCGAAATTCACTGCTGATAGCGAAATTCGGTACTTATTCTGTAGAATTTCACAGGCAGCTAAATTTTCTATCCTAGCGAAATCCCCCTGCATAGCGAAATTGTTGCCCCTGTGATTTTTGTATATTTGATCCCAAACAACTACGTTTTGATGTATTACCATTATAGCCCTTATGTAATTTCATATTTTAGGTGTTTTAGTATTTTCACACTTTGGGTTGTACTATATAAACCCCCATAACTTGTAACCCTACAACTTTTCTCATTATATACGCTTTTTCCCGCAGCTTTTATTTGGTGGTTTCATTTGCTCTCTTTCTCTCTCCTTTTCATTTTCTACAAACACCCCTTTAGGATGACAACTCAAGGGATGCTTCTGCTCTCATGTACTTTGGAAGAGAGTGAGGGGTCATAGCTTGGTTTTGGGGTTATCGCAGTTGTCCTCATGTTTTGAATGTTACAGTACGACATTTATGGTTCCCCAAATTTTCCATAAACTAGGTTTAATGCCATGTAATGTTGTTCCTTTCGGGTCAATACTTCAAGCTATGCTTAGTGGATCTGCATACTTAATGCTGGGATGCACTGATATCCTTTAGATGCCATTTACGAGCCAATTAAATGAGGTTAAGCCCTAGATTTTAAACTGAATGGGACTTTGAATGTACAATACTTGTGTTGACTCCAAATAGAGTGGTTCTAGGGTTAGGTTTTATAGCTAAACAAAGGTCCTGGCTTTGGCCTTGAATTATATGTCACTTGCCATAATGCGAGGAAATAACCCGAGGATACCAGCTCTTATGTCATCAAGTTGGTGACCCAAACCTTCAAGGTTACCATTTCACACTTTTGCCTTAAGCCATTAAGGCGAATAATGAACAAACAACTCTGCTTTTTAACCAAATCCGAAAAATCCAGGCAGCCTCACCGCTAATTTTCAAACACTAATGCAATCATTCGTGGATGAAAACCCATCCCCGTGTTCGACCCCTAGATCACATAATTCAAGAAGAGTCACTACTTCAAGAAGAGAGAGGAACATAGGAAACAAATTTTGTTGATTCTGCTCACCCTACCGTGGCACGAATCACCTTCCAGCTTTATAAAAAGGAGAAGGGGAGGGACCATTCGCCTTCACTTCGTCTTTTCTTCCCTTACCCCACCTAAGCCACCGCAGCCGTGAGCCCCAAAGAAGGTTCTCTTCCCTCGTTTCACATCTCCGCCCAAGACCGCGCCCGCCGACCAAAGATCCGCCCGCTGCCGCTGCTCCCAGGCGTGCCCCGTTTCCCCGGGCCGAGCACGCACCGCGTCTGTCCAGCTGGCCGCCCCACAGCCAGCAGGTTCCATTAGTCCACAGCCGTGCGCGCCATCACTCGAGCCCTGATTCAGCCGTGTCCAGGACCCCCACTGCCGTCCACAGCCGTGCCCTGGCTTAGCCGTGCCTTGCCGTGGTTCAGTCTAGCCCTGGTCCAGCCTTAGTGTGAGCGCAGTACATTGCCATTCCCAGCCGCTAGCCCTGGTGCCTTCCCTTTCTGACTACAGATATGGTACGTACGAGTGCGCGTGTGGGTCCCGCCATGTGCCCCGAGTCGTTTAGCACTCGCAGCAAAGTGAGCAGCCCTGGGGCCTACATCCCTAATCCAGCCCCGAGTAGCCTCAGGGCTTAGGAGGTATCAGACCAGATGGGACTCCTGCCCATCCCGCACTCAGAGACGATCCAGAGGGTCCTGGCCCAAGGGCCCGCATCAGGTCCGGAGTCTTCATCATCTAGCCTCGAGACATCATCGTCCCTGAAGAATGCAGGAGAGCTCACACCTCCCAAGATCGTCAGCCTTTGAGGATCAAGCGATCATTGTTTGTTGGGACCTCGATCCCGGGACGCTGCCCACGCCTACGTATTTCCATGGAGAGTCATACCACGACGTGCCGCAAGACTGATCGGGCCGATCCCTGCCTCGTAGACTCCATGAGGTCAAGTAACACAAGATCTCTCCCGACGCTCACGACGCGACAACATCATCCCCAAAGGCGTCGCCTGCACACTCCATGACTTCCCCGGAGCGCTGTCCGCCGGAGCTCCGATTCGCATTGATGATCGACCGGAGTACTGAAAGCGGCAGCATTTCGCTTTAGGCCTCGCCACCGTGAAAGGTGCCAATTTTGAGGTTATCGGATCAGCCTTAGCCAACACAGAGGAGATGGTCCGATGTCTCGCCAGACACTATGGTTTGACCAAGATTTTCAGGAGGAAGCTCCCGCCCCGATGCTTCTCATTGATCACCCGATTCCTGACCAGCTCAAGCTCAAGCATGAAAGACTACGGCCCACAGAGGGGAGCCATAATACCGAGGCTCAGACCGATCTCGAGGGATTCGGTTCAAATTCCTCTGAGTCGGGTGATGACCTGCTGCACTTCAAGATAAGGTCCACCGCAGCGGCCCGCTCGAGCGCAGAGCTCCACCCCGCTGATGCCACGATCACCGAGCCAGTCCTCGGAGTGCCTGGCTTTCCAGAGGAGCCCCAGACGAGAGCGAGTGACTGACCGTGTCTTGTCTATGGAGAGCTGCGGTGATGCCGATTCTTTCTTCTCGAAAGCAGAGGACCAGGAGGTGTACCTGACGAGGAGGCGAGGGACTCCCCTGCAGGAGAGATGATCCTGCTCCCGAGGTAGAGATGGAGAGGAGTCCAGTGCCAGATATATCTCCTCCATCTCCTCCTCCACCTGCTTCAGCCACAGCCCCTGCTGACACCCCCGGCCCATCATATACAGCACAGCATTCTCCGGAGTACGTTCATGTTAGTTCAAGGGAGCTTGTAGTCTTTATGGATGCCGGGGCCTGCCTGGCCAAGCACAGCTAATGTGAACTCGAGGATCTGCAGATTGACTCGAGCCGAGACCACTTTAGAGCATCACATACCATGCCCCCGCAGATCATGAGTCACCTCGGCCCCGCATGTTCCTGCCTATCGATGAGCCCACAAGCAAAGGATACAGCCTCCTTAGATGATAAGCCGCAATAAAGAAGAAGAAATTCGTTTCAAATCCACCACCACCGCGAGAGGTGGCCATTACTGCCTCTAACTTTCCTACCCCTATGACATGTTTCTACTTTGACTGGGAGGAAAAGTTAGAGTTAGGAGTGTCTTCTATCATGTTTTTGTACAGTTTTCATGCTTTATCAACTGCCTACTCATTTTGTACAGGATTCATGTATTAGCCAATAGTAGGCAGTGATATTTTTGTTATGTTTAGCTATATTAAGCGTGTATTAGCCATTTTGGTTATATCAAAAGCTTTATAGCATTATTTACACTTGATACACTTTGCGCTTCACTTTTGCGGTTCCATTTTGTGTATATTCTCTTCTTGCCTTTAATTGGAAAATTGAAACCCTGTATGTTACCTTAATGATAGGACAATTCCATGCATGATTTAGTTTTGGTCAATTGAAATTTCAGCATGTTCAACCTTGAACTTTCCCTTTCGCTTAATCACACACAGTGCACACCAGGTTGTACCATTAGGTTGAGAAGCTATATACCTCTTTCTACTTTGCAAAGCTGGCCTTAAATTGCTGACAACCCCTAATAGGTTTTTGTTACCCATGAATGAAGACCAATGAAGCCTCCAAAAGGAAAATAAAAATTAGACATTGCCTCAAACCCGAACACGGTCCGAGGGGTATACGGCGAAAGCTTTAAAGCCCAAAGGCCCTAAACCTTCACCGGTCGGGAGTCACCCGACTAGTGTTCGCTAAGGCGGTGGATGGCAGAGTTTAGCGTGTTGTAGGTGCTTAATTTCAAGTCATTCGAGTCCGTGGAAGCTCGCGTAATTTGTGGTCAAGCGATCCGCTTGGACGCCAAACCTTAATCGGGTCGGGAGTCATCGGTGGACTCTGCCATACCTGACTTCGTGAAGTCGAAGTTTAGCATTGCACCCTACATTGCAATCAAGGAAGAAATAAGAGTGTAACTAGTCCTATTTAAGTTAGTCAATAGTTTAGGGCCATGGCAGTAGCTAGGTTGGGGGGAGGGAATAACTTTGCAATTCATTGGCTCAAGCTGGTTATCTTAGGAACAATTAGCTTTTGGTGGAAATCCAGGTTGACATTCTTGGAACCGATGTTGCCCTAAAACTTGTTCTTATATGGTTTTTGTTATTTCATGACGGTTTTCATACAGATGTAAATTGTTCATCCTAAAGGAAAAGCTAATCTGTACATACACTTTTTGACCCAAATACACTTTTTGTAAAAGCACAGCATGCATCCCATTTTGTTTTTAGCATTGCTAAGGGACCAGCAACGTGTCGGTCAGTGATTAGTGCCAAAAAAATGCTATTTTGAGCCCTATTCAAGATAGGTTTTGAGTGCTTTTTGCGCACTAATCATATCAATTAAGCCAATTGTTGTGTGCAGGTCCACTTAGTTTCACTAATTCCATTTCGAGTTTGTTTTGGTAATTTCATGTGTTTTTGCAAGTACCTCACCTAATTAGTTCAACTTTGATGTAAAGATATGCCGAATACGAGGATTCACAAGAGCCAACCATCAAATGAAGAAATGTGAAGTGGATGTGAAGAAATAAGGTGTGTGGATGCAAAGGAGCAGGAAGCAGGAATCCCAGATTTTCGCTTATGATTATGGTGGGGTTTCGTTGGATTGCGAAAATTCTCAAGAATCATTGCGAAATTTTCGTTAATCCTAGTTTAAATTGGGAATTTTCGCTAGGTTAGCTTAAATTTCGCTTATTAGTTAAATTTTGTTAGCTGAATAAATTCACCGTTGCTAATAAAATTTCCCATTTTCGCTATCTCCAGAGAATTCGCTTGTGTTGAAGCAATTACATGTTAGCTTAAATTTTCGCTATACTAGCCAAATTTCCCAAGCAATAAATCTCACTGTGTTTTTGGTATTTTTGGTTCCAAACCTAATGCTTTTGATATTTTTACCATTTTTTCCCTTATGTAATTTCATATTTTAGGCATTTTTGTGTTTTCACACTTTGGGGTTGACTATAAAAGCCTCTCAAACTTTGTAACCCTAAGCAACTTTTCACTTTATAAAGTTTTCCCACAGCTTTCATTTTAGGTCTCATTTTGCTCTCTTCTCTCTCCTTTTTCTCTCATTTTCTCGGCTGCCAAACACCCCCCTTGAGGATGACAACTCAAGGGATGCTTGGCTAAGCCCTCATAGCCTTGGAAGAGGAGGGTTGCTAGCTTATTTGGGGCTGCCGCAGTTGTCCTCTATGCTTTGGAATGTTACAGTACGGTGATTTATGGTTCCTAGCTTCCAAACTAGGTTTAATGGCATTTAATGTCTTTCCTTGGTCAATACTTGCCATGTTTAGGTTCAAGGCATTCTTAATGGTAGATGCACCGATATTCTTTGTGATGTCATTTACGAGCCATGAGAATGAGGTTAAATGCTGTGGTTTCAAACCGAATGGACTTAAATGTTTAGTACTGGTCAGACTCAAATAGAAGTGGTTCCCAGTGGTTAAGTTTTATAGCTAAACAAAGATCCGGGGCTTTGGCTTGACTATATGTCATTTGCCCTAATGAGGATATAACCCTCGAGGACACTTTAATAGCCCCATGTTATCAAGCTAGTGACCCAAATTCTCTTCATGCTACCATTTCACACTTCACTTTGTGCTCATTACAAGCAATAAATGAACATACAACCCTAATCGCTTTAACAAAATCCGGTGTCCAAACAAAAGCCTCACCATTTTTTTTAAACACCGATGTTAATCATTCGGGATGAAACCCATCCCCGTGTTCGACCTAGATCGCTATATCAAGAAAAGAGCTTGACTACTTCGCAAAGAGGAGGAACTTAGGAATATAAATTTTGTTGATTCCGCATCACCCTACCGTGGCACGAATCACTTCATCCATGCTTTGTGCTTAATCGAGACATCGTGTGACAAAGGACTAATATCATACTATGGCAAGGTTTTTCGAGTCATTGAATTCACTTGATTTGGGTAGTTATAATGTCTTGCTAGAGACCAATTATAACTTATGGGCTTGTAAGATTTGGGGCTCATCATAACATCGAGTGAACCCATGTATCGCCACATAAGAACGAAATATAAATGGGATGTTAGAAAGGCTCTTTTCTTTAGCCCATGATTAAACCTAAGCCTGAAGCCTAAGCCTGGCCCATTAATAGTTAATGGAATTTGGTTTAAATTCTTTTTAATAAAAGGGTTTGGGGAGGCTTGATATAAATATGGGGCTTATCATCTAAAAGTTTTGCGGGTTTTTCAAGTGGGTGTTTTTGAGAGAGAATTCTTTTTAGAGTTTTGGAAGACACTAAGGTGTCTTTGGTTTTGTTGGACAAAGACCTATCATAAGGTGCTAGCACATCCATCCCATCCATTAGCCATTTGTGTTGATACCTTTAGAGGGCATTTGCACACTGCATCTTCTTGGCTCGTTGTTGCTAGATCGTTTCCAGAAGGAGTTCTGTTTGTGTTTCAGCTTGTGTGTGATCAAGCAAATCTGCACTAGTCGAAAAGGATTCTGTGTACAAGAGGTAAGATCTGGATTTCCTTGATTCATTGTTTAGTTTCATCAAACCGCTTAGATCTTGATGCAACTAGCACAATTTTTATTCCACCGCGCTTCATATCACGATTCCAATAAGGGTATTGTAGAGCTACTTGGTGTTTGGTGAAACTGATTTTTATATGTGATATACCGTGATCTGTTTAGTGTATTTGTTTTGCCATATGTGATATGCCATGATCCATTAGTTCATCCATTTTATAATCGCGATAACTGAGTCATGTTTTTTTTTTTTGTGAAGTCCAGAACATCGCATCGTAAATTGAAAAAGATTCCGCTTTAGAAAAAGCTCTAATAGGATTACGACTGTTGATGATTAGAATCAAATTCTGAGTTCGTAATTCTTGTGTTCTAATCTGACTGGGACTGTTACAACTTAAGATTAATTAGTAGGACTGTTACATATTAAGTATGACTGTTATAGATTCTTATAATTTCTTTCGGTGCTTAGGATAACAAAATCACCGGCACGGTCTCGTTGGGCTACAGATCGATAAAAAAAACATTTTATAACACAATACGGTCCGCTGGGCTACGGATCGATATGCCACTATATTTCATTTCATTCACAGTACTGCTAGTTTGACCCTTATTGGTATACCAATCTATCCTTAACTCGAATATGATGGATAATATTCTATTAAGGGCATTAAGACTCAGTCATAGTAATTTACAATATTGTATATAAATTTATACCCAAATAATACATTTTGATGCTCATGCAATTTTTATGGCAATGCATTTGAAATCAGTATTCCCAAATCACTTCAAACAAATCTCATATGCAGTTTTCTTGAAAATCATTTCAACCAACGATCAAAAAACTTGAAATAAGAAGAGAGGTATGGAGAGCAAACTCAAAAAGGTTATCGCTCCTCGATTTCTATCCTTGGAATCCCGCTCTGGTCGCTTCCTCGCCACCAAGAATTTGAATCACTCAATTTGGATGAGTGAAACTCAACTTATGGCTTAGATACCATAACTATTCCAAAACACCAAAATTGTACCAAGCTAAACTAGAATTTGCCTAAAAACAGAGCCTCACTTTGACGAATTTTTGGGTCCAATGGGGTCCAAATTTGAATACACTTATTTCAAGGATATTTGTTATCCTAGAAGTCTAGTTTACTTAGAAATTTGAATCACTTAATTTGGATGAGTGAAACTAAACTTATGACCTATATACCAAAATTGTTCCAAAACACCAAAACTATACCAAACTGAACCAGAATTTTTCGGAAAATAGAGCCTCAATTTGACGAATTTCTAGGTCCAATGGGGTGCAAATTTGAATACACTTATTCAAGAATCTTTATTCTATAAGTCTAGTTTACCAATAAATTTGAATCACTCAATTTGGATGAGTAATGGCCAAGTTATGGTCAAAACAAAAACAAGGGTTTTGGAAAATTTTGACAAAGATTCTAAAAACCCTAATAACATTTCCTTTATACAAAAATTCCTCAAAACCAATCCTAATCCAAAAGCAATATGAAACTTAACCCAAAACAACCCCAAAATTGATCTACAACCATTTAAAACACTTATATTCCGATTTGGGGTTTTTATCAAGCCCAAACACAACATTTAGGAGAAGTTAGGATTAGTTCATACCTTAAATCTCTTGATTTCTTCCACTATATCGACCCAAATTTCCTTTACTCGATCAAACGAACCCAAGACTAGAATCACACCAATCATGATTACTCACCCAAATGTTTCATACTCTTAAAAGTTCGGGTTTTGAGCACTTTTGTGTAGTAATCACTAAATCGACCCACCCGCACGTTGGATAACCTAGCAATGCTATTGATCAATTTTATAAAGGGTTTTTGTAGTTTTCATGTGTTATAAATATCAAGATATGGATTCAAATTTCGGCATAAAGAAATCAATTGGAACTTAGAGCTGCAGAAGCAAAAGACAAAATGAGAAGCATGTAGAGAAGAAGGGCAAACCCCCGCAGAATTTCATTAGTGGATGCAAAATTCATAGGGTCGCACCTTGTAGCCTACGAATTTTTGACTTTTGCTCCTCATTTATTTTGCAACGACTCGAGACGCTTAGAATATTTTGACGTATCAAAGAAAATACAAGATCAGTGGACGAGGTTTTACAAAAATCTCCGAAGTCAAGAAATGGCTTGATCTAAGTTCATTTACAATAAAGTGAACTGAAAAGAAATAAATTATTTCGGGGAAGAAATGGACCCAAATGAGGCAATACAAATCATTTATCCAAATAACAATAATAATAAGAATAAGAATATTAAAAAAAAAAGATAAAAATAAAAAAGCAGGTAGACGGATGGATAGAGTGCGTGAAGAGTGAGAGATGAGATTTTTTATTTTTTCTTCTCTTCACTTCTCTCTCAGATCTACCGGGAATGGACCGCAGATTGGTTTAATACGCAAAGTTTTGGCCTACGCGACGAGAGCTACGCGTAGGTACCAAAAGCTTAGCATTTCATCAAACTCCAAGAGGTCGGGATTTTTCCTACTTGAGTTATTTTTAGCCTAAATGCTATGTAATGGCTTGGAATTTTCTTAGAGGTTGGTAGAATTTCAATTCCAAAATTTTGGACTGAGTTTAGAATTTTTAGAATTTTGGGACTATTTCGACAAAGACGGTCGAATTTCAAAGACTGCTGATAGTTCGGGTTGAAATTTCACAGATTGCATTAGAACAGTCGGATAGAATTTTCTAAATGTTTTCAAGTGTTTTTGTGACTCTATGGAAAGCCCTCGAGTCTAGAATCTAACCATATGTCTCATATCAGCATTTGGTACCCACATAGTCTTCAAAATTTAATCAGAGTACCATTTGTGCGACCTCGCGTGGTCAGGCTGGTGCGCTGCGGGTCTAATACATCAATAGCATAGGATCGCTTTATGCTGCTAAAACGATAGTTTTCATGGGGCATTTCATGTAGGGGCATTTGGTCAATTTCATCTCATAATCAATGTCCTTATCGAATGGGACTAGCACGCAAGGTTTTGTTAGAATCGGGGTTTTTTCGATATAGTCGCTGAAGTTCCCTTCGCATGCTTTGGCTAAGTAAAACATTAAACCGGCGTGCATTTTCGCACTGCATGAATTGTGTAGGCGATTGGAGCATACGCTATAATCTAGCTATGCTTGACAAGAATTGAAAGAAATTAGTCGAGAAAAAAGTGAGTACTCAAAAAATCGTTTTGGAAAACGAAAGTGTTTAAATTACAAGTTTGTAAAGTGCTTTGAAAATATAATGTAATTAAAAGCATTTTTTTTACTCTCACTTGTTATACTCACAGAAGATTTCGATTTCAAGGACTGGTTCAGCCACCTCGATATGCTCAAATGTAACTTCAGATTATCTTCCAAAGAATATTTTATGCATACAAATGTAGGACCGATACCCTTCAAGATTTCAATCGACTGTAATCGCCTCAGATCTTTTCTCAAAATTACTAAAGAACTTCTCGTTTTTACCTCGCCAATGCAAACGAATATGATAAATCGGTTTTTCGCTCTAAAAACTCATATTTCAAATGACCGGGCAGCCCTTCAATGTTAACCCTTTCCGAACTAGTTTCGCCCATGAGTTTGCCGTGGTTCGTCGCCACTTCATCTTGACTGCTTTCATTTATACTGAGACTGTTTACTATTAAAACAAATTTGCAAAAGGTAACTCATAATCAAACTCTTAAGGTACTGAAAAGTCATCTCAAATTCATTGATAGAGTTTTGAATGATATAATCAAAATTCACTTCATCATCGGTAGGCTATCGCTTCTTACTGCCTATACACTTGCCTTCCTTACATTAGGATGTTTTAATTCTATTAATATTAAAATGCACCGCTTCATTCCTATCTTCCGAGTGTTGATTCGTACACAACAGAAGGATCCGAATCAACAAAATTTGTATCCTATATTCTCCTACCGGCCGTAGTCAAGCTACCGGCAAAGATAAATGTCTAGGTCGAACACAAAGATGGTTTTCTTCGCACAAATGATTTGAGTGAAGTCAAAAATGGTGAATTAAATTTTGGATTTTAAGGTTTTGTGAAAACAGCAAGTATTGGTCAGAAACTAAAATAAATGTAATGTAAATAGAACCTTGAAGCATCACACCGAAGTTTAAGGTCCTAGGCTAACCGAGAGGTCCCCAGTTAATTTCTCAAGATTGGGAGGATGACATATAGTCATCTCCCGAACCGAATCTTCATTTAACTTTTAACGACTAAAACCCTAATAATTTTCTTTTGATAGGAAAGCATTTATTTAACATTTATGGTTCCTATAGTAAACCTAACCCCTTAACCTACCTTAGTGGCTCAGAATGGCACCACGGATATTAGTATCTAAAGCTAAGAATACACTAAACTCCTAAAAGCTTGCCAAGTATCAAGGCAAAGAAAGTACATCAAAAGCTTTAAACCTAGAGTTGAAAATTAGGAACCAGAATGTCAAAACCCGTCGCGTGAAAAACAGTGGAACCACTCAACAATTCTTCGTGATCCTACCTCAAAGAACCTTCCACTTCAAGGAGGAAAGGTTTACCGTCATCCTTCAAGTCATTATCCCGAGGTGTTTGGCACCCAAGAAAGTGAGAGAAAGAGGAGAGAGAAGAGAGAAAACTGGAACAAAAGCTGCCGTGTACTGAAAGATTAAAAGTTAGGGTTACAAATGTCACGTTGGCTTATAGCCATACAAGAGGCGCCAAATACCAAAATGCCTAAAATATGTAATTACAATAGGGACAAATGGTAATTAATCAAAACGAGGTCGTTTGGAATAAAAACATCAAAAACACAAGGCGCACTCGCCCGCAACAAATTTCGCGAGAGGCTAGCACTTTCGCTATGCTAGCGAAATTTTGCTAGCTTAGAGAAAATTTTGTGAGATAACGAAATTGAGAATTTTCGCTAGGAACAGTGAATTTCGCTAGCTAGCGAAATTTTCACATAGCGAAAATTGCGAAATTTTCGCAATCCCTGCGAAATTTTCGCAATACTAGTGAAAATCCCTGGATTGTTCCTGCTTCTCTATTTTGCTACTGCACCAATTCCTGCTTCTTATTCATCACTTTGCCTTCAATTCTTCACTGCATCTTGACATTTCATCACCTCAGTTAGATGAAATCATCAAGGATTCTCGCATTCAGCACCAATAAGAAGCCGCTCGCTTAACCAAGTTCCACATCTGCAAAACTATCCAAAACAATCTCAAAACAAATTAGAAGCACTCAAGTGACATGCACATGACAATTGGCTTAATTCATATGATTAGTGCGCAGAAGCACTCAAAACCTATCTTGAATAGGGCTCAAAATAGCACTTTTTGGGCACTAATCAAGTGTCAGTTCACCTTTCTATACGTCAATCAAGGCAGCTCATGTTGCTAAGAAAGGTCTTCCCATCAACAGAGGAACTTGAGGATCTTCCTCCATCTGCATGATAACAAATCTTACCGAAAATGAATTTTCCAACCTTGACGAAGTACATCTTCTTAATGCCCTCTAGTCGCGGCTATCGATCTTATCAACCATCTTATAATGTAATTGCTGTCATGTCTCCCAAACTAAGTCTCTACACAACTGATGAGGCATCAAATTTATACTTGCTCCAGAGTCACATAAAGTTTTCTTGAACTCACATTTCCTCAGACAAGGAATAGTGAAACCGCTAGGTCTTTCTATCTTGGCTGAGCTTCGCTTGATAATGGCACTACATGAAGCAACTGCTAACTATACCCTCGGGCCTATCTTTCTTTCTTGCTCAGCACCTTCTTCGTAAATTTGCATAAAGAGGCATTTGACTCCATCACCTCAAGGAATGGGATATTTATTTCATTTTCTGAAAGATCCAAGAATTTAGAAAAAACTGTTCTTCTCTTTTTGACTTCTGAAGTCTCTATGGGAATGGCACTGCAGGAGTATAAGTTAGTACTCCTTCTTTCTTTTTCTGGTCATTTCTTCCTTTCATCTATTCAATCAGACTGCTTCTTCTTTCTCTCGCTCGCCCCTTCTTTCTATCCGTCTTTATGTTGTCGTCTCAAATCCTTCCCACTTCTCAAATTGAATTACATGCCAGTTTTTGGGGGTTCTTCTCTCGTGTCACTAGAATGTTCCCTTGTTCTGATGGCATATTCAAAATAATTCGCGCCTTATTTATGTTTCTAGATTTTTCATGAAGCACTAGCATTCTTTTCCAAACATTCGTCTCGTGCATTTGAAAGTCTCAAGTCGATAGTTTATGCTCATGGAATTGTAATAGCCTCATATCCCCCATGAAATGCAGCATTTCGTTCTCAAATGCATTGGTTCTCCTCGACCCCGTATTCATTTCTACCTCACCCCTTGCCGCTCATTGAACCTTGGTGGCCGTTGATATCCTTGTCGAGGATTGTGTCTCGCTTTGGGCCATGTAATGCCCCTCCACCATATGAGAAATTCTCATGGTTCCTCAAATGATTGTGATATGGCAAAGTTAGATTTGGCTTGAAATGATAACTTCTCAAGCCGCTCACGACTTAACCTCCTCAAAGACCATAAGAATCTTCTTCTATTGGCACATCGCACTTCCTCCCTCATCATTTCTTCTACCCGCTCCTATTCATGAGCGCAAAGGTGCATCTTCCTCTTGTTTGTCCATCCTATGCATTATAGCATCCAACTTAGCCTCCATGGTCACATCTCGCTTCGCCTATGACCCTTTCCTCCGCTATCACCTCTTGAAAACCCGGGATGGAGCTATATTGCATTTTACAGTCCTCTATCAGATTTCTTCCTTCAAAGACTTTTTCGCTTGAATGCTCCATAGCATGAAGCATCGATAATACCCTTGACGTATCTTCGCAGCATGATACACACTATGTCCGTATGGGTTTTCAAGTCTATTCCATGCATCGGGCACCTCTTCAAAGAATCTGAATCTTCCTGTTTACATATAGGCTCTCATCTTCCCCTTGTTGGAATACAATTATCTCTCGTCGTCTCTCTAAAGTGAGAGATGGGGAAAGAATCTGCCTAAGTAAGCTTCTACCAACTCTTCCTAAGTATCAACAGAACCATATGGTAATGATTCATACCATGTGGCTGCTATGTCTCTGCAAAGAGTGGAAGAGATGTAGTTTTATCACCGGGTCTCACACCGCTTAGCTTCACCTGTATTAGTCATCCCGATAAATCTTCCCGTGTGCCTATTTGGGTCTTGCGGATGACCAAGAACCGATGTTACAACCATCAATGTTACCGGGGTTTAGTTCAAGATTGTTTCACATCCACCGTAGGTCGTCTAATCTGCGTAATACTCTTCTTGAATAATAGGCCCCGTAAATCCTCCATTGTGTCAAGAATGGGTCTTCTCGCTGTCGTCCTTGTTTGGTCATGTCTCTTCGCTCATAACTCTTTTCGCTTCTTTTGTCTTTCTTAAGCTCTGAAATGCCCTCTCCAATCTGTTTGCCTGAATCAAAGTTCGCATCCTCGCTTCCTATGCATTAAATGTTCTCCCGAATAAAAATGATACCATATTAATAGGATTAGTCAAAACTAACAAATATTTTCAACATGGCTTGTTAAAATTAGTGACTAATGTAGTCACCGCTTGAAAAAGCTTATTTTGTTCTTTTTCTTTAAAAATGTCCAAATTAATATTTCCTTCTTTCGTTAGAATATCATATAATTAATTCTTTCGATTTAACGGCGCTAAAACTTGTTCTTAACATAAGACATACAACTACCCTCCTTGACATCATTACCCAAGGATCAAGTATCTAATCCCTATGAATCTGGCATTTCAAAAACTTGTTCTTATGCTAATTCTCCCACTATGTAAATGTGAGTGATTGATCAAAACATAAACACAAATTTATAACGTTATTACCCAAGGACTATTGTTTAACTTCACAATGCCATGAAACTTGTTTGTTATATTTCTTTGCAATTATACCGATTAAAAACGGTTTCCTTAAGAGTAGTCAATTTCTTTCCTGGGTTTTGATCCATGATTCTCAAGTAAGTGTACAGTCGAACAAGGATAAAGTGGATTTGTCCGTATATCCATCCTACGTAGATCTCAAGAATTCGAAATCAACTACCCTGACTACTCAAGCTCTATACTATTTGAACTATGAAATGCAATTGATAAATTCTTATGCAACCTTTAAAATAATGAAAGAATAAAGATATGTAAACTAAGAATAAAATGAAATAATGCTTAAACTAAAATAAAAAAAATTAAAGAAATATACTGTCAGTTAGCTTTTAAAGGGGTGCATTGAAAATACAGCTATTGTGAAACATCACTCCCGTGCATAACTCAGAATCTCTTTGCTTTTCATGAACCTCGTGATGAATCCGTCCAAGGAAGATGGTAATGCCATGTGGATTTCTCCTTAACGACACATTTCATCATCTAATCTTCCCTGTTTCTTTCGAAGACAGAGGATTAGATAACTACTTTTAATTTGTTATGGGTATTTTTCTTTTTCAATACTTCATACCCAGAGCATGGACTTTAAACCTTAGCTCCTAAGACATAGGTTAAGCATGGGTTTACACTATACCGGCTTTCATCCTCAAATTGAAACAGCCATGCTTTCCTTGATTAGATCCTCATAACACGGATTGAACTACTTTTCGACCAGGCGAATCCTCCGCCATTTTAATTGATAAGTCATTCAACTCATTCTCTGCTTCAAGAGAAGAAGACGACAATTAAAATTCACGAGCCCATTAGGATCCCCAATATTAGGATCACATACCCTCGAGGAAATTGTTCAAAACTCGTGAATGCCTTCCAGGTCACCTCGTGAGGGCCTCCCGAAATCGTAGCATGAAACAATCCTATTACGTATAGGACACCGATATTTGGATCGATACAAAAATACACAAAACTAGCGCGTATTCAAGACTCAAGTTCAAAGGACTTTGATAAATTTATGGTGAAAGATAAATTTAACAATGCAGTAAATTCAACTAAGCCGGTTTTTAAATTACTTCATTATACTAACTATATTCCCTCGATCAAAAGAACTATCAGAACTGGAACCCGAGTTCGAATCTAAAATTTGTTTGGACTTCAAACGAACTGTGCAAGAATTTGAAGAAAATAACATTCGCATTCACCAACTTCAACAACCAACATCCGTGATCCGTAAATTCAAATGAAATAACACCTACTTTAATCTAAAATAAAAGAAAAACAAAGAAAAGAAAATAAACAGAAAATTAAAATACACGAGCCTTCGGCTACCTGCATTCTCTGCCTGAAAATAGCCAAGAGCCGGCTTCCTTCAGAAAGGGTACCGCTTATTTATAGGGTTCTATTCGCCCTAACTTCATGCACTTCCTTTCGGGGTTTCAAAATAATCGCCCATTTGTTTGTTCAGCTGCCACCCATTTATGCTGCCGATCTTGACTTCTGATGTCGCGACCTCTTCACGCCGCAACTTCATTGTTCGCTTATGAGTTGCGTTTTGATGTCGACTTCAATCATATCGCCGCGTAATTTCGCTTTTATGTTCGTCCCGTAGTAGAAACTTATCCGGCCGTGACTGCTTCTTTAACACCCTGATCTGATAAGCACGACCGCTAAATGACGCCACACCTCTATTCT
Source organism: Tetrastigma voinierianum (assembly GCA_016808115.1). Lineage (NCBI taxonomy): Eukaryota > Viridiplantae > Streptophyta > Magnoliopsida > Vitales > Vitaceae > Tetrastigma > Tetrastigma voinierianum. Next base: position 112,984 of record JAEQBH010004492.1, on the reverse strand, counting down.
TCTTTGCAGCTAATGTCGCGACCACTGAATGACGTTGTGACCTTCTTTCCTTGTAACTAATGTCGTGACCGCTGAATGATGTCGCGACCTTCTTTCTATGTAACTGATGTCGCGACAGCTGAATGATGTCGCGACCTTCTTTCCTTGTAACTGATGTCACGACCGCTGATTGATGTCGCGACCTTCTTTCCTTGTAACTGATGTCGCTGATAGCTTGAATGACGTCAAGACTTCGATTCAAGTGTCGATGTCGCTTATCTCTTCTAACCGGCCGCGACTCCATGTTTACTCTCTTGAAAATCTTTTGTAGCGACTTCTATTCGGTGTCACGACCTCCATGTCTACTGCTAAGCTTTCTTTCAATTCGTCGACTTTCTATGGTGTCAGGACATCATGTCTGCTTCTTCATTAATTTCGTTGTCCGATTTGATTTCGCTGCGACCTTGGTGTTATTCTTCACATCGCCAAGGTCGCGACATCAAGTCCCTTCTTTCAAAAATTAGTCACACTTCTTTTTACTTGAGAAGGTTCTGTGGCTTTGAAGACAAAATTTCCTTGTCGCGACCTCATGGTGGTATCACGATATCATCTATCTCTCGTGTTGGGCGAAGATCGCAATGATGTCGCGACATGAACTTCTTCATTTGATCAGCTTTTTAATCTCACCAAGTCATTCTTTGTCTCCTGGGCTTCTTTTCTTCAAGTCACGACTTCACTTGTTCATTCTTCCGCTTTCTTCAAAGCCAAATTTGTCAGATGTCATGACTTAAAATTGTCGAAACCGCGCTCTCGCCGCGACTTAAATTCCAGCTTTGACTTCAATTATGCCGTAGGCCGATTTCTTAAGTGATTTTGCTCAAATTTGATTTTTCATTGTATTTTCCCGCAAATTGAATTTGAATCACTATCAGTTTTTTGTAGACAATCTATCATTATTCTCTTGGCAACCAGAAAATGGATTAAAAATCTAATGAGTTTTTGGACTCATCAGGCACAATGCATGAGGGTACACTTACTCTTAGGGGATGTATGTGGTCCCACATGGACCTATATGCATTGGGATTCCTTTGTATCCCCTATTGGCTCTGTTGTTCCTCAGGTGGAGGCTCCATCTTATCACTTTTAAAGCTCACTTCACACTTTGTTCAGGCACGATTCTTTTTCATCCCGTCTGTGTTCCTATTCTAACTGCACATAAACTCCTATATGAACAAAACATAACACCTACAAGAAGCAAAAACAAGGCTACCAAAAAGGCTATTGTTAACTAAAAAAAAATTGTATATGGACAGTAAAAGAATTGAATCAACTAATAGGGAACTGCTACGAAATTGAAAGAGATAAAAGTTCACCTATACCTGTGATGAGGATCACAAGTCCAACAGCTCATTACTTGCACTAAGGCACCATCCCCGGCAACGGCGCCATTTGATTCGTGGGCACGAAGGGTAGTCCGAAATCAACGAAGTTATAAACCTAACCCCTCCTACTGTTGTAGCATAACCATCGCAAAGATAGTGGCTCTAAGGTCGAACACGTGGATGGGTTTTCGCACAAATTGATTTACAAGAAATGGTGAATTCAATTTGATTTTGGGTTTACAAAAACAAGTGGGTTTAAATGGTGGAACTGGAAATTTAAATAAAATAAAATAGAAGAAGGTTCCTTGAAGCATCAGGCTACTGAATCTGGGTCCTTAAGGTAACTGAGAGGTTCTCTGTCCTTTCCTTTATTGTGGGAGGATTTACCTAATAGTCATTTCCTCAAACCTAGATCTTCATTTGGTTATAAAAACTGGACCCTAATAATTTCTTTTGAAAGATGGTGTTTATTGAGGATTTATGGTCTCCTGATGCTGTAAACCTATCTCCTTGACCCACCTTACAAAAACTAATAAATGGCAACCAATTAACTTAATGGATCTAAACACAAGCATCCATTGAACCCAAAAGATTGCCAAGTACAAAGTCATTCAAGATGATCTATGGATTTAAACCCAGATTGAAGCGAGACACATAAAATGACAATAACAATTTTGGTTGAAACTGTGAGAACCTTTCCTGCGAACCCTAGAACCTCCTGGTGCCTTACTCTTCAAGGATACATGTTTAATCGAATCATCCCTCTAAGTTTTCACCCTTAAAGTGTGTTTGGACGACGATAAAATGAGATAAAATGAGAGAAAGCGAGAGAAAATGAGAGAACCGACACCCACGCCGTAAATGTATATTCCCCAAAAAATGTCAATATCCTGTGCAAAGTCTTTTCTGGTTATACGCCCAGATGTTTAAATTATAAAAATATATGAACTACCACTATTACATGAAGGGGTAATTCATAGAAAAATACAAAATGGTCAAAAGGAGTAAAATGGGAATCGCTTGGCAATGTTATGCAATTTCGCAACTTGTAAAATTTTCGCAGGTTGAGAAATTTCACAACCTACGAAATCTCGCAAAGACAATCTTTCGCACTCGCTCCTTTCTTCTAGTTTCTCGACTAAGTAATTGAAGTTCGACTTGGATCCTTCATGATCGAGCTGCATCAACAATTTTAGGGCGATTAGCTTGCACAAACTACAAAATTTTCCACAAAATGTAATCAGTAGTCTAACTAGGACCTAAATGTGCCAATCGGGTTAATTAAGTTGATTAGTACATAAAAAGTGCTCAAAACCTACGATAAACAAGGCTCAAAATAGTACTATTTGGGTACTAATCACAAACCCAGTAGCCTGATGCTTCAAGGAGTTCTCTTTTATATTTGACTTCACTTTATTTTCAGTTTTCCACCACCAAAATCCACTGTTTTTACAAAACTCCCATATCCAAATCAAGTTTACCATTTTGCTCCAACTGTTAATCACTTACACAAAGAAAACTCATCCCTGTGTTCGACCCTAGAGCCACTATACTACAGTAGCCATGCTACAGCAGTAGAGAAATTAGGTTTATAAATTTTGTTGATTCCGGATACCCAACTACCGCATCGTAAATAAAATGGCGTCGTTGCCGGGGATGGTGGGTTAGTGCAAGTGATGAGTTGTTGAACTTATGATCCTTATCACAAGTATTGGGGAACTTTTATCTCTTTCAATTTTCCTAACAGTTCACTGCTGGGTTAATTCAATTCTTTTACTGTCCTTATACAATTTTTTTTTTAGCTAATAGTAACCTTTTTGGTAGCCTCAAGTGTTTCTTGGCTGTGTTCTGCTGTTCATAGAGTTATGTACCAAAGGGGATAGGAACACAACAGGCAGGTTAGAAAGAATCAGTGCCCCACAGGAACTGATTCATGCCACAGTAGGGTGATCCAGAATCAACAATTTTTATATCCTAAATTCCTCCTACTGTCGTAGCAAAGCTACTACAGTATAGTGGTTCTAGGGTCGAACTCAGGGATGAGTTTTCTTTGCACAAATGATTTACCGTTAAGCTCAAAATGGTGAATTTCCTAATTCTGGATTTTCAGGTTTTGTAAAAACAGTGGGCAGCAGTTATCACAGTTAAAACTAAAATAAGAAAAATGTAAAATAGAACCCCTTTGAAGTGTTGGCCACTGGTTTAGAAGGTTTTAAGGCAACCAACATGTCCTCGGGTCTTTTTCCTCGCGTTGGGGAGGATGACATATAGTTATTTCCCGAACCGGATCTTCATTTGGCTTTAAAACCTAAACCCTAAAATTTCCCTTCTTGAAACATAGCATTTAATTGGGCATAAATGTCCCTAAAGGTGATAACATATCTCAAAAACCTACCCTACAGTAACTAATAGGAAACAACTGAACTGATAATAAAGGATCTAGTGATACATCCACTGTAACCAAAAGCTTGCCAAATACATGTTAGCGAGGCCATGAAGATTTAAACCTATTGGTGAAAAGCAGAACGAAACAACCATAAATGTCACATGAAAAGCAAGAGAACAACTTGGTTTACCTCAAAACCGACACCTAAAGGGCCTTCCCTTCGCGACGGGGGAGAAGCAATTAAAAATCCCTGATTTATCATCAAAGGGTGTTTGGTACCGAGAAAATGAAAGCAAAACAAAGAAAGCAACAGCCGTGAGAAGAGATAGCTCAAAGTGGAAAAATGTTTTTCCAACACTATTGACTTAATAAGTCGATACAAACCAGGTTTATATAACGCTCGCAACAGTGTAAAATGGCAAAAACAACCACCATGTTTACATATGACAATGGGAAGAAACCAAAAATTGCAAATGGTAAGCACGTCACAAAGGTAGAACGGGCAAAGATGATGAACAAAGGCACATGATGAATAGTATCAAGAGCATGAATCAAGGGCTGTGAGGGAATCTCCCCAGCCCAAAATTTCTCGCATTTTCCGCTTCTTCTTTCCTTTCCCCTCGTTCCTCGATCCGCAATGCTAAGTCTCACCACCTTCATGCTTGGATCCACTCAACAATTTCAGCATAAATAGCTTGCAAAAACAGCAAAATTTTCCATAAAATGCGATCAATAGAGTAACAGGGACCTTAATGTATAAATTGGGTTAATTAAACTGATTAGTACATAAAAAGTGCTCATAACCTATAATAAACAAAAATCCAAAATAGCACTTTTTTGAAAGCACCAATCGTAGAACAAGGCGCTATGAAGTGAGCTGGAATGTTGATCGATGGAGCCCACCCGAGGAACAACAAAGAGCCAAGAGGGGATACAGAGGAATCCTATCAGATAAAGGTCCATGAGGGACCACATACATCCCCCAAGAGTGAGCGCATCCTCACGTATCAGGCCTCCCACGTGAGGATAAGGATTGTCATCCCAACATTCTGCCTCTACCCCCACCTCCATGGTATGGAGAGTGAGAACCCATATTCGCATCCCCAAAATTTTGAGGAAGTATGCAATACCTTCAAGGAGGATGCTACCAATCTGGATCTGATGAGGCTTAAATATTTTCCTCTGACTCTGAAGGACAAGGCCAAGATTTAGCTAAACTCTCTAAGGCGGAGGACCATCCGGAATTGGAAATTCTTAAGGAAATTCTTCTGCCAATACGTAACCAACGATCTAAGAGATGTATTTACACCTTTGCAAATTTCATGAAATGAAAAAATTATACCGCTATTGAAAGGTATTTGGAAACCATTAAGGTTTCGTCTCCTCACCATATTTTGACACATGGTTGCTAGTCAACCATTTTTATGATGGAATGTCCTTTGCTATGAAACTATCGGAGGACTACGTTGAGGGGACTTCTTGGCTGGGGAATCTAGAAGAAGCCATAGACTTCCTGAACTATGTGGCAAAGACATCCAAAGCTTGGGATGAACCTAACCCAAGAGAGGCAGAGAGAATGAGACCTGCAACCAGCTCAAGGGGAGGTATGTAGTCCCTCTCAGACGACATGGAAATGAAAGCAAAGTTATCCACCTTAGCTAGAAGGTTGGAGGAGTTAGAAATGAGAAATCAACATGAGGTCCGAGCAGTAGCTGAGACACCTATGCCCAACCAGTCTTGTTTTATCTGTCAGTCTACTAAGCACTAAGGAGAGCACTGCCCAACTGTTCCTTCAGTGAGGGATATGATGGCTGAACAAGCCAATGTTATGGGAAAATACAAGCCACCAACTAATGCCCCATACAACAACACATATAATCCCAATTGGAGGAACCACCCAGCCTATCCGAAACCAAAACCTCCAAAGATATGTACCCCCCGCGCACAAAGAACAATACTAGCCTATTCATCGATGTCACCTCACCATCCTCATATCCGCTTCGAGCGCTATAATGAATTTGAGCAAAGTGGTGGGCAGTTTTGTGAAAGAACATAAGGTAGTGAATGCTCAAGCTAATCAGAGGATCGATACAATCGAAAGCACACTGAATAAGTAGATTGAGAACCTGTAGTATGCTATTGCCCAAAAATTTTACAACTTCCAGTATTCAATTTCTAGATTAACTAAGCATTAGCAGGTGCAGGAGAAAGGAAAATTTCCTTCCTAAACACAGCCTAATCCTAGAGGAGTGCATGAATTAAGCTATTCCAGTGAACCAACTCTAAGGATGGATGAAGTCAAGGCAGTTATCACTTTGAGGAGTGGTAGGAAGATTGAGCAACAAGTCCCTAAACCAGTAGAAGAAGGCATAGAGGAAAAGGAAGCTGAACTAGAGAAAATTGTGATCAAAGAAGATGCAGTGAAGAAGAGTACACCCCACCTTTTCCTCAAGCACTAAAAGGCAAGAAGAAGGCTATAAACAAGGCTGAAATCCTAGAAGTGCTAAGGCAGGTGAAAGTCAACATCCCTCCCTTAGACATGATCAAGAAGATTCCAACTTATGCAAAAATTTTAAAGGACTTGTGCACAGTGAAAAGAGGGTTAAATTGGCTGAAGGTCTGCTGGACATAAATGTCAATGCCATTATTCAAAGGCAAGACTCCGGAAGTGAAATACAAAGACCGGCCGCCCTACCATCCTGAACACTGAGGAACTGCAGTGTAGAAGGCACCGCTTGTAATTAGGGCTAATGTCAACCTCGCCGCTCTTATTCATTGTACAAGCAGCCAAGCAGGGAGCTTAGGTAAGTAACCTTCGTGTTCCTTAATTTTCTGAAACATAAAATGGTAATTTTGGTCAAAATCGAATTTTTCGATGACTACGACGGTGCTAACTTTGTACCGCTGGAACTTTCTCAAAATATAGCTATCACGTCAAATTTCGTTGAATTCTGAGACAGTCGGAATTTCACGTTTTTTAAGGCACCGAGAGTGGTACGGAACACTTGGCGCATTGTGAGTGGCTCAAGAGGTGCCATGTGTCAAACATGAGCTCAAATGGGGACCCATGACATTGCACATGGCACTATTGCCATCGGAAGGAAACTATATGTATGGATATGATATGGGGTGTAATCCAAGGAATCAATGGCAATTAGACATGTGGCATGAGAGAACAAGTCCTCTTGATCCTAACTTAACCCAACCGATTGTATGGGGGAAAAGAGAGGGAAAATAGAGAGAGAAAAGGAAAGAGGAAAGACAGAAGAGAAAATGTAGAGTGAGAAGCTCTCACTTCTCTATAGATTTCTCGGTGATCGTCCATCAACTTCCGGCGAGACAAGAGGCAAAGTTGATCCCCACTACAAGGGCTACGCATGGGTAATTTGGCAACTCTGGGAGGTAGCGGTTTTCTTCTACTTGATTTATTCTTTGGCTAAGAGCCATTTTAATGGTTAGGGATGTTCGATGGTGATTAGTGCCAAAAAAGTGCTATGTTGAGCCCTATTCAAGATAGGTTTTGAGTGCTTTGTGCGCACTAATCATATGAATTGCCACTGTCATGTGTATGTCCACTTAGCGCCTTTCCGATTTGTTTTCGAGATAGTTTGGGAGGTTTTAAGGTGTCTTGGGAACTTCACCAAGCTGGGCTTCTTATCGCGCCGAATGCAGAATCATCGGTAATTTCACCAAGCCGAGGCGATGAATATCAAGATGGGTTGAAAGATTGAAGGCAAAGTGATGAATAAAAAGTAACGGCTAATGCAAAGAGCAAAACAGAAGAAGGAGCAAGCCGTGCACTTTCCTATGATTGCGAAAATTTTCAGGATTAAAATTTCAGAATCATAGAGAAAAATTTCGCAATCCTAGCTTAAATTGGCTTATGTGTGAGTCTTTCATATTAGCAAAATTTCGCTTAGCCAGCTAAATTTATCGCTCCTACGAAAATACCCTCACCTCGCTATCTCTCGTGATTTCTCTAGGCTAGCCAATTCTCATAATATAGCAAAATTCTCGCTATGCAGCGAAATTTGTTGCATGTAAATTGCTTCGCCCTCGTGTTTTTAGTATTTTTGATTCCAAACGACTAATGCTTTGGTAAATTACCATTTTGTCCCTTATGTAATTTCATATTTTAGGCATTTTTGTATTTTCACTTTGGGTTTTGACTATATAAGCCCCTTACATTTTGTAAACTTAAGTAACTTGATCATCAATACAGCTTTCCAAGAAATTTTTCATTTTAGGTTTACTTGTTTCTCTTTCTCTCTCCTCTTTCTTCATATTTTTTCTCGGCTGCCAAACACACCCTTAAGGATGACAACTCAAGAAATGCTTGGCTAAGCCTCATACCTTTGGAAGAGTGAGGGTCAATAGCTTGGTTTCGGGGCTACCGCAAGTCAGTCTCTCATGCTTTAAATGATACAGTACCGTATTTATGGTTCCAAACCTTTCCAAACTAGGGAAGCTTAATTGCTATTTAATGTCTTTCTTGGTCAATACTTGCCATGTTCTTTAGTGGTTCATGGCATTCTTACTTATGTATGCACCGACATTCTTTAGATAATACCATTTGAGCCACGGAAATGAGGTTAAATGCTGTGGTTTCAAACCTAATGGGACTTCTTGAATGCTTAGTACTTGGGCAATCTAAATAGGAGTGGTTTTAGGGTTAGGTTTTATAGCTAAACAATGATCCGGTTTTGGCTTTGACTATATGTCATTTGCCCTAATGCGAGGAAATAACCCGAGGACACTTCAATAGCCCCATGTTATCAAGCTAGTGACCCAAGCCTTCAAGGTTACTATTTCCTACTTTCATTTAAGCTATTACTGTTAACCAGTGAACAAACAACTTCGCCTGTTTTTAAACCAATCCGAAAATCCAAACAAAAGATTTCACCATTTTCAAACATTGATGCGAATCATTCGTGGGATGAAAACCCATCCCCGTGTTCACCTTGTGACCGCTTATATCGGGCAGCAGCTCAATTACGCAAGCAGTAGGGCGGGAACATAGGAACAAACGCTGTTGATTCCGGATCGCCTTATCGTGGCATCTAATCAAATGGCACCGCGTTTCGGGATGGTGCCAAACTACGATGATGAGTTGATGTGTACTTGTAATCCACATTACAAGTGTTTGCGGACCTTCAAATTCCTTTTTTGAATTGGCGCGCAGAACTGCAAGTTTTCTTCACTGGCGCTACTGCACGCTTTTATTTTTACAAATGGGCTTTTGTTCGCTAACACTAACTTTTTTGGCAAGTTTTATTAGTGCTCTTTGCTTTGTGTCATTTTCAGGTAATGTGTTTACGCAGTATCAGACAAGAGGGATATCATGATTGCAAATAAGTGAGTGCACCAGTTGAGCAAGGCTATGAAATCAGTGTGCACACAGTGACTAAATGGATCCTCTACCCGAGGAACAACAGCAAACAAGCACCATATGAACTAATGGGAAGATACAGGTCAATGAGGATCACATACACCCTCCTGTGAGCGCGTTCTTCCCGCATCATACCTCCTCGGCCGAGGATGTAGCAAGAGACCCTACTAGTGCCCCGTTCCCACATTTCATGGTATGGAGAATGAAAATCCATTCACACATACGGATTTTGAGGAAGTATGCATAACTTTTTAAGGAGGCATAAACGATATGGAATTGTTTAGTTAATGCATTTCCATCAATCTCTCAAAAGACAAAGCTAAGATATGGCTCAATTCAATCAGGTCGAACGATTAGAAATCGATCTTCAAGCTGAATTTTTGAAGAAATTCTTCAGTGCAACCAAGACCAACAGTTTGAAGAGACAAATCTACACCTACTCGGCCTATGACAATGAAAACTTTTATCAGTATTGGGAAAGATTCATGGAGACCGTCAATGCATGCCCACACCATGGGTTTGATACCTGGATGCTAGTGAATCATTTTTATGATGGTATGTCTCCACCCATGAAGCAATTGCTGGAAACCATGTGTGGGGTGACTTTTTAAGCAAACACCCAGATGAAGCCATGGATTTCTTGAATTATGTGGCCGAAACTTCCAAGGCTTGGGATGAACCGAACTATGTCGAAGAATGAAGCCTTCAACCCACCAGAGGGGGAGCATTTATGCACTTTTTGAAGACACTGAGATGAAAGCAAAGCTGACCACTTTGACTCAAAGGTTAGAGGAACTGGAAATGAGAAATCAGCATGAAATGCAAACAGTAAATGATTTATCTGCATCCCAACCTTCGGGGTCCCAATCATCACCAAATACCACCCTCGAGCACCGGGCCAAGAGCATGCCCATGTCCTCGAATCAAACAAGCCACCCACAAATGCTCCATATGGTAACACTTATAACCCCACTGGAGAAATCATCCAAAACTCCGTCATGGAAGCCAAACCCCGTTTATATTCCTACCGAGCACAACAATAGCCACTCCATCAATAACAAAGAACGCTTCCACCTACTTCCCTCGTTACAAGCAATCCCGAATTTAAGAAAGTGTAGGCACTGTAGAAGAACAAAAGGCATTGAATGTCTCAGACTAACCATAATTGAAGCAATGAGAGCTCACTACCAGAACCGGATGTAATATGCACTCCGAGATTTCGTCATTCCAACCGTAAGCCGCAGGTTCGTAAAAAGGAAGGTTCCCCTCCTACCACAAAGAACATCGTATGGGAGAGCATGAAACAGGCTCAACCAATGATCCAAATGTAGACTTGGATGAAGTCAAGGCAAGCAGGATTTTAAGAAGTGGTAAAGAACTAAGACCAATAGGCCCCAAATTTAGTAAGTCACCCACAAAGAGGCCGACCCGCCACAAGAAGAACAATAACAAATAGGGAAGAGGTGAAGACCAAGCACTTCCATTCTACTGTGCTCTCCGAAAGAAAATTCGTTAATCAAACCGAATGCTAGGAGGTTTTGCTATAAGTAAAGTTAACATTCCTCCTCGACATGATCAAACAAGTCCCCACCTATGCAAAATTAAGGACTTATGCACGTAAAAGAGGTCTCACTGTAAATAAAAAGGCCTTTTGACCAAGCAAGTGAGTGCTAACACTATGCAAGACTCACATAAAGACCCTGGATGTCCTACAATCTCGCTAATATCGAGGCATTAGCGCGAGAAAGCACTATTAGACTGGGAGCTGGCAGAACCTTTTGCCGTATTCCATGTACAACTTGGTTTGGGAGAACTGGAACCCACGCTCCATCACACACTGCTACTAGCCAATAGGTCTATTAAAATACCAAGGGGGGACCATCGAGGATGTTTTAATACAAGTGGATGATTCACTACCTAGTGGACTCATTGCACCCATTACTGCAGAGCTTCGCTGCGTGAGTCAACCAGCCCATCATATTAGGAGGCCATTCTTGGCTACTTCAATGCCATAATAAACCGCCTAATGGGGTTATGCAACTCACATTTGGGAATATGACCTTAGAACTCAACATCTTTCATCTGAGCAAAAGGCATATGACCTGCAGGAAGCATGACCGTGAAGAAGTTTGTATAATAGATGCACCAAGAACAAAGTAATGAGCAGCAGGTGCAAGATGTATTAACCCCGCAGTTCAACCGAGTGCCTGAGAACAACAAGAACTCAATGCATGAGTTCGCGTGGGTACCGAGGAGAAAAATAGATCCCAATTTCTATTAACCGGTGACGAACTAGCTGAACCTCAACAGCGAGCTCAAACCCTCCTGCCTGAGTTAAAGTATGCATTCCGGAAGAAAATGGGCACGTCCAGCCAGGGATTTCATCACCGTGACCACTTCACAAGAGCATAACCCGCCGCACCTTCAAAAGGAACAAGCAAGACGGGTGGAAAATTTTGATTTAAAGGCATAAACCTAACACCGCACTCCATCACATTTACCTATAAGAGGAATCTAAGGTCGTTAGGGTGTACCACAATGAGGTTGAACCCCCACTCAGAGGAAGTAGTTCGCATTGAAGTCCTAAAATTATTATAACCGTATCATTTAATTTCCATTTCGATGAAGACTTCGTAAGCCTAACCCGTGGTGCCTGGGTAAGAAGTCAGGAGTGACAACTGTGAAAAATGAAAAGGGTGAAGATCTGTTCACCACTTACCGCCGGTGGAGAGGTGCATGATTATAGGAGGATCACGAGGTAACAATAAAAGATCACTTCCTACGCTATTCATCGACGCCTCTCGAGAGAGTTTCGACACCCATTCAATTGCTTTTGGATGGTTTTTCAGGTACTTTCAAAGATAGATCGCACTGCAGGATCAAAGAAAAGACTACCTTTTACTTGTCCATTCGGGTACGTATGCTTATAGCATGTCGCCTGTCTTGCAACGCCCCATCCACTTTCGTGAGATGTATGCTTGGGTGATGTTTAGCGATATGGTGGAGCGTTTATAATGGAAGTATACATGTATGATATCACCTGTATATGGAGGCCATTTTGAAGAATGTCCGACTAATTCGAGGCCATCTTGCAGAGGTGCATGTGAGAAGAACCCTAAGTGGCTCAACTCGGAGAAAGGCCATTTTACGGTTAACCAAGGAATCAGGACTGGGCACATTATTTCCAACAGGAATAGTTGACAAAGCAAAATTGAACTTGTCTCCAAACTCGCCATCCCCAACGAATGTAAAAAGAGCTAGGCAATCTTTGGTCATGCAAGCTTCTATAGAAGATTCATTAAAGACTTCTCGAAGATTGCTAAACCCCTATACAAGCTCCTAGAGAAAGATGCCAAATTTGTTTAGGAGAAAGAATGCCAGGAGAGCTTTGAAGAGCTAAAGTCCCATTTGGCTACTGCCCCAATAGTACGAGCACCTAACTCGGCGCTGCCCTTTTGAAGTGATGATGCAAGTGATCTGCTATCTATGACTCGCCAAAGAGAGTGGACGTGGAAACCCCATGTATCTATTATGCAAGAAAACCTGAATGAAGCACAAAGGAATTATACTACTACAGAAGGAATTGTTGGCGCAGCTTCACGCCTTTAGACAAGTTTCGAGCATATTTGGTCGGGTCTAATATAGTCATTTTTACAGATCATTCCGCTTTGAAATATCTCCTGACCAAGCAAAATGCCAAAGCAAGGCTTATCCGATGGGTTATTCTACTTCAGGAGTTTAACTTGCAAATTAAAGACAAAAAGGGGGTAGAGAATGTTGTGGCAGATCATCTTTCAAGGTTAACGATAGCCCATGACACTCATAGCCCACCCATCAATGATGAATTCCCTGAAGAATCTCTGATGCAGCTGGAAAAAGCTCCCTGGTATGCTCACATTGCCAATTTCCTCGCAACAGGAGAAACCCCATCTGATTGGAAAGAACAGGATAGAAAATATTTCTTTATGGCGTCCACCCTATTATTGGGAAGAGCCCTTATCGCTTAAATACTGCGCATCGATAATCGTAGCGTGCCTCGAGGAAGAATAACCGGGATTCTGAGCCACTGCCACGAGAGTGCCTGTGGTGGTCACTTTGCTTCCCAGAAAACGGCAATGAAGGTGCTGCAGTCTGGTTTCTACTGGCCTTCATTATTTAAAGAAGCACACCAAATGTGTCGTGTGTGTGATAGATGCCAAAGACTCGGGAAATTGTCTCGCCGTCATATGATGCCCCTGAACCCAATTTTAGTGGTCGAGCTTTTCGATGTTTGGGGCATCGATTTCATGGGACCTTTCCCCACATCCTATGGTCACACATACATATTGGTGGAGGGACTATGTCCAAACAATACAACTCGCAAACTACGACCACGTGGTGGTGCTTAAATTTTAGCAAACATCTTTTCTAGGTTCGGGGTCCCAAAAGCCATTATTAGTGATGGAGGTTCACATTTCAGAATAAACCTTTTGAAAAACCTCATGGCTAAATACTTGCAGGAAACATAGAGGGCCACCCCCTTACCATCCTCAAATAAGTGGTCATAGAATCCTCGCACAGAGATCAAGACCATTTTAATGTAGCCGGTAACCAAGAATTAAAAGACCGGGTCCATCAACCGCTTGATTCGGCCAGGCCTACGTAATGTTTTGAAGATAATCCTTGGAATGTCCTTTATCGGGTTGGTCTATGGTAAGGCATGTCACCTTCCAGTGGAGATCGAATACAAGGCATGGTGGGCAATTAAGAAGCTTAACATGGATCTAAGTAGGGCTGGAGTCAAGAGATTCCTTGATCTCAATGAGTTGGAAGAAATACGAAATGATGCCTACTTGAATTCGAAGATTGCAAATGAAAGATAAAAAAATGGCATGATCAAATGATAACTGGGAAGAATTTCAACGAAAGGGACCAAGTCCTCCGTATAACTCCAACTCCATCTTATTTCCTGCGAAGTTCGTCACGCATGGATCGGTCCATTCATTATTCAGTATACCCCAATGGTTCGGACCTACTCAACTGGGGTAAATGATAACAGGTGGGATCAAAGTCAATGGACGTAGGGTGAAGGCCTATGTTGTGCGTGCCAGACCGCTAGTGGAGGAAATTCTCCTTCGACCTCCCCGAGTCCCACGTTCACGCTCAAGGGTGGCTCCCGCTATCCCAAAGCCACTGATCTTATTGTTTAGTTTGATTAAATTTCTTTTTGTTTAAAAATTTTTGTTTGATTTCACTTCAGGTTGACAACTCGCAAAGAATACTCAACAAATGGAAATGACCCTTTTCCGTACCACCATGTTTCGAGGAGGCATGTACCCATCCTTTGGTTTTTGCATTCCCATGCCAAGCCAGTTGAGGTAATTTTCATATTTTTGGAATTTATTTTTACTAGTAATGCATGTCCTGCAGTAGCCAAATTCGTTTTTCTTTAACTTGCAAATCACTTTTGTGTCTTCATTTTGTGTATCTACTCTTGCCTTTAGTTGAGAAATTGAAGCCCTGTATGTTACCTTAATGTTAGAACAATTCCATGCTTGATTTAATTTTTGGTCAATTGAGGTTTCAGCATATTCAACCTTGAACATTCCCCCTTTACCTAATAATTCACAATAATCGAAGACCCCACTTGTACCAATAGGTTGAGTATAGCTATATACCTCTTCCACTTTGCAAAGTCACCTTAAATTTGTCAATGACCCATAATAGTTCAGGTTACCCATGCGTATGAAGACACCAATGTAGTCTTCCAAAATGAAAAAGAAAAGAAAAAGCAAAAGAAAGAAAGAAGAAAAGAAGAATAAAAGCCATGACGCTGTTTTGAAAAACCCTAACAACACGGTCCGAGGGGTATATGGCGAAAGCCTTTAAAGCCCGATGCCCTAAACCTTAAGCGGTCGGGGAGTCATCGACTTGTTCGCTACACGGTGGACGGGTAGGAGTTTAGCGTGTTATAGGTGCTAATTCTTGAAGTCATTCGAGTCCGGGTGAAGCTCCGCAGCTTGTGGTCGGCTGATCCTTTTGGCTTTATGCCCTAAACCTTAATTGGTTGGGAGTCATCTGACCTTCGTTACACGGACTTTGGTGAAGTAGAGTTTTTAGCATTGCACCCTATATTGCAATCAAGGAAGAAATAAGAGTGTAGCTAGTCCTATTTAGGCTGGTCAACAGTTTAAGGCCATGGCAGTAGCTAGGTTGGGGGGAGGGAATAGCTTTGCAATTTATTGGCTCAAACTAGTTACCTTAGGAACAATTAGATTTCGTGGAAGTTCGTGCCGATTTCGAATCAAATGTCGAATTTCCTAAAACTTGTTCTTATATGGTTTTTGTTCTTTCATGCCAGTATTCGAACAAGGTGTAAATTTTTCATTTTAAAGGTAAAGCCTATTTGTACATACACTTTTTGAACCTTATACACTTTTTGTAAAAGCACAGCATGCATACCTTTATTGTTTTAGCATTGCTAAGGGACTAGCAACGTGTCGGTTGGGTAGTGTGATTAGTGCCTGATTCGTGCCACGGTAGGGTGAGCGGAATCAACAAAATTTGTTTCCTATGTTCCTCCTATTGCCGTAGTCAAGCTACTGCAGCATAGCGGTCTAGGGTCGAACACGGGGATGGGTTTTCATCCCACGAATGATTTGCATCAGTGTTTGAAAATGGTGAGGCTTTTGTTTGGATTTGTGGATTTGTTTCAAATCAGTGGGGGTTGTTTGTTTACTGACTAACTGTAATGGCTGCAAGTGAAATGTGAAATGGTAACCTTGAAGGTTTAGGTCACTAGCTTGATAACATAGGGGCTAATAAAGTGTCCTCTAAGCAGATCCTCGCATTATGGCAAATTACATATAGTCAAAGCCATAACCGGATCTTTGTTTAACTCTAAAACCACTCCTATTTGAGTCAACACAGGTATTATGCATTCACAGCCCCTTTCAGTTTAAAACCCTAGCATTCAACCTCATTTCAGCGGCTCGTAAAGGCCATCTAAAGAATTTCAGTGCATCTACCAATAAGTATGCACTGTACCCTAAAGCATGGCAAGTATTGACCAAAGCAATGACATTAAATGGCATTAAACCCTAGTTTGGAAGGTATGGAACCATAAATGCAGTACCTGTATCATTTAAAACATGAGGACACCTACAACAGCCCCAAAACCAAGCTAGTAACCCTCCTCTTCATACAGTGAGGCTTAGTTGCCATCCCTTGAGTTGTCATCCTCAAGGGGGTGTTTGGTAGCCAGAAAATGGAAGAAAGATGAGAGAGAAGAGATAAATGAAACCCTAAAATGAAAGTCGAATTCTATAAAATGAAAAGTCACGCCAAAAATTGCTTAGGGTTACAAAATTATGGGGGTTTATATAGTCCACCCAAAAGTGTGAAAATACAAGAATGCCTAAAATATTGGCTACAAAAGGGACAAGGTGGTAATAAACCAAAACGCAGTCGTTGGCATTAATTACACAAAAATCACAGGTGCCCATTTTCGCATGGCAGAATACTAGTGATTAAATAAAATTTCGCTAGCCTAGCGAAATTACACAGAGATAGCGAAATTGGTTAATTTCGCTAGGCACAGTGAATTTCGCTAGATAGCGAAATTTCGCTAGCCTAGCGAAATTTTCCAATTTCGCTAAGATTGCGAAATTTTCGCTATGGTTGCGAAATTTTCATCCTACGAATTTTCGCAACCCAGCGAAATTCCTGCTGCCTCGCTTTGCTTCACCGCACCATACTTCTTCTACTGTATCCCTTTTTCATCACTTTGCCTTCATTTCTTCCTTGAATCTTGATATTTTCGATGGCTGAAAATAGTTTCAATCTTCATGGTGTGGACCCTACCCGATCCACGGACCGGCGCGACTCGCTTTTAAAATGGAAGGAAAAAATGTGAAAAGAAAATGTGGGTTGATTTTCGCGTTTTGGAAAATCCGTCCCTAAGGAGGAACAATTTTGCTTTGAGTCGCCACTTACTTTTATTTTTATTTTTAAGTGGGGAAACCAAGTAAGAACAAAAACCCCAATGACTCCAAAGATGGAAAGCTGTCTCGCGAAAACCAGATTTCCGGGGTCCTGGATCGATTACCCATTCGAAGGTACTTCATATGAGGAGCACCCTCTGGGCCCTAACTCGGTCTCTACTAGTGAATTGGGCATGGGAGCATAAGGGTCAAAAATCGATAGTCTCATAAAGCAACATACAACTTAGACCGCACTTCAACCTAATCAGCATCAAGCATGCTTTAAAAACACTCAACCAAAAGCGAAAATGGTGCGTACCTCTGGTCCCTGGCCACGCGCTACATCAAAGGTTAGCCAACAAACATAGCAAGCATGCATGGCACTCAAACACAAAGCATCCATGTGAAATTCATTACTCCAACACTAGCACATACCGTGGTCCCTAGCCAAGCTGCCAGGTATAAGAGGTCACCAACGCTTTCGGGCATAATTGCTTCAAAATTAAATATATAAAGAAAAGCAAGCTAGAGAAACCATTGCATCTCGCCACTATTGATGCTACAACACTGGTCTCAATATACAAACACGTCATCCACCAAAGAATCGGTCTCGACAAAATATTTAGATTATTGGTGCTTAACTAATCACCCGGACTCGCATAGACCCCTGATTCTCAAGAATCCAAAATGGAACCACATTAACCTGAAATAAACCCCATTTCACTCCTAAATATAGCCCCACATCGATTTAGTGGCTAATGGCTGGACTCACAAAGATCATGGCTTCAATTAAATCAAATCGGCGGACCCTTACTTAAAACCCAACAAACTGACCGACTAGTCCCAACCGGTTCAGCAGGTTGGGAGAGAGGGCTCCAAATTTTGTAAGAACCTTCTCAGCATCTATGAATCCAACAAGAAAAACGGAGTTCAATTCTGACTCCGACTAACCAAGAACCAACACAAACAAATCAAACCACCCAAACTGCCGTTCCAGCAAACTGAACCAAATGAGCCGGCTGGTTTCCCAACCGTCTGGACGACAAAATATTTCAAAATCTTCAGAACCTTCCTTACAAAGTCAGGAATCCAACAAGACAAATGGTTCAATTCGAATTCGAGCAACCAAGAACCAACACAACAATCAAACCACCCAAACTGCCGCTCCAGCAAACTGAACCAAATGAGCCGGGCTGGGTTTGTTTCCAACTGGTCTGGACGGTTGAGAAAATATTTGAAAAATTGGTCGAATCTCTTTTAAGGAGTCAGGAATCCAAAAACAACGGTGATTGATTCTCAATGGATGAGTGAGAAAACCAAACAAAACAAATCAAAACTACACAAACTGCCTTTCCTGAAACCCAACTGAATGAAACCCACTGATCTGGTTTTCGAACCAGTCCAAATCGTTGAGAGATTCTCAAAATTTCCAGAACCTTCCTAAAAGACTCAGGAATCTAACAAACAACGGTGATTGATTCTCAGCTCGGATGAGTGAGAACCAACCAAAACAACAAAACTACACAAACTGCCTTTCCTGAAAACCTAATCTGAATGAACCGAATGATCTGGTTCGAACCAGTCCAAATCGTTGAGAGAGGCTCTCAAAATTTTCCAGAACTTTTATAAAGGAGTTAGAAATCTAAAAAAACAAACGGTGATTGATTCTCAGCTCGGATGAGTGAGAACCAACTAAAACAACAAAAACTACACAAACGCCTTCCTGAAAACCTAATCTGAATGAACTCAATGATCTGGTTTTCTAACCAGTCCAAATAGTTGATAGAGGCTCTAAAATTTTCCATACTTTTTATAAAGGAGTTAGAACCCAAAACAAACGGTGATTGATTCTCAATGGATGAGTGAGAACCAACCAAAACAACAAAACTACACAAACTGCCTTTCCTGAAAACCTAATCTGAATGAACCGAATGATCTGGTTTTCGAACCAGTCCAAATCGTTGAGATTCTCAAAATTTCCAGAACCTTTCTAAAAGACTCAGGAATCTAACAAAACAAACGGTGATTGATTCTCGCCCGGATGAGTGAGAACGTCCAAAATAACAAAACTACACAAACCGCCTTCCCGAAAAACCTAATCTGAATGAACCTAATGATCTGGTTTTCTAACCAGTCCAAATCAAGTTGAGAGGCTCTCAAAATTTTCAGAACTTTTATAAAGGAGTTATAAATCTAACAAAAACAAAACGGTGATTGATTCTCAGCTTGGATGAGCAGAACCAACCAAAAAACAACAAAAACTACACAAAACTGCCTTCCTGAAAACCTAATCTGAATGAACTGACGATCTGGTTTTCGAACCAGTCCAAATCGTTGAGAGAGGTCCTAAAAAATTTTCCAGAACTTTTATATAAAGAGTTAGAAATCTAACAAACAACGGTGATTGATTCTCGTCTCGGATAGGAGTGAGAACCAACCAAAACAACAAAACTACACAAACTGCCTAGCAGAAACTGTTGGAACCTAAGCCACGTACGAAGGTGAAAACCGCCAAATGGTTGAGGAGAAATCCTGTAAATTTGATCAGAACGTATCTTAAAGAATAGAGTGGAGAAAGGGTCCATTTCTACCTCACATAAGACGCTGAACAGAAACCAAGCTTATACATCCCGGAAAATCCAGCAACGCAGGTCCGAGCTCCTAAGTGTGCCCCTCCAAAAGGTTTTTTCAATCTTGATCTCTATGTCTTTTTATGCTAATTCCCACCTCCAAAGCAATCAAAGCCTCTGCTTTTTTCTCCTTTCCAAGCTTTGAAAGAGCCCAACTGGGGCTCCCGAAATCGTCCCATTCACTTCTCCTGATTCAGTAAGCCGGAATCTTTTAAGATTTCAGCTTGCTTCACAACCAAGTATCCACATGGATTCATGGTGGGCTGCATGTAACTTAATCCATGGCCCAAAATGGACCCACAATATTTCCCATGGTCGAGCTTGAGCTTATGGGCCCGACCCATGTACGATTTGGGTCTAAAACACAAAACGCTCCACACAAGCTTAAAACCGACCAACCTGCTGAACTACCGCCAAACTACCCATCCTATTGAGGAAAATTATGAAACTTTGATAGAATGTTCCTCAAGAATAAGCAAGATCAACAAAAACCGGCGCACCATTCCAAGTCCGATGAGGGAGATATGACTAAAAACAAGGAGAGGGCTTGTCAAAATCACCTAAAACAAGGTCAGATACATTAGTATCAGATGAACCAATAAACCGATTGATCAAACTATTGACCAAAATTATGAATTTAATATAAACCCCGGGCAAATAAGGAATCCAATAAACAAATTCGTTGAACACCCCAGCCCGACAAAGGAGATACAATCGAAACAAGCTCAAGTGCTCCAAATTTGACATACGCTAATAAACTCCGATTGAGCTAAACCCTTGGGGGGGCGCCACTTGCTTCCTATGGCACGATGCCAATAACTGACACTCAAATGACACTCCGAAGTGAAATACATACGCACTCAATGGACCATATACAAGCCCACCCGAGGCTCGGAGAAAGACCAAGCCTAAAAGGGCCTAAATGGTGTTATATGAGAACAATGGGTGAGTATGACACCCATAGGATAAATGCAAGTGCTTAGGGACAAAATTGAGGGTCTACAAATATGCCCCTCTTCAGTAGAGTGAATGAACAAGTGAATCGTAAAAGGCTAAAGTCGATAAAAGTGAAATGAACTCTGAAAGGAGAACCCAGATGACCAACAATTTTGTCCCCTTACCTAGTACAGAAGGCTAACGGAATAGAGTCGCTCCAAATGAAGGACTTAAAGAAAACAAGTCACGTATGCTCGGGAAGCATGAGTGATCCGGGACATAATGCCGAAAGATAATGACATCCGAGGCTATGCCGGAGAAGACGAGATGTCCGCAAATCCCCGAGAAAGGTCCTGCAAGCACCAAAATGTTGGATCCGGTGAGTACCGAAAAAGTAGGATCCGGAGAGTACGGAAAGGTAGGATCTCGCGAGTACCGTGAATGTGGGATCTCGCAAGTACCGTAGCGTAACATCCGAAAGTGAGTACCGGAAAGCGTAGATCCGGGCGAAAATTGCAGTGCGAGATCTCGGGCGAGTACTGAGCGTAGGATCCGCGAGTACCGTGAAAGGTAGGATCCGCGAGTACTGTAAATGTGGATCCGCAAGTACGCAGAGCGTGGACTGGGCGAAAATGTAAAGGTAGGACGAAGTAGTACCGTAGCGCGGATTCGCGAAAATGTAAAGGTAGGATTCGGGCGAGTACCGTGAAAAGGTAGGATTCGGCAGTACCGTAAGGTGGATCTGGCTAGTACGGAAGGTAACATCCGTGAGTACCGGAAAAGGTAGGATCCGGGGCGAAAATGTAAAGGTGAGATTCGGGTGAGTACCGTAGTGCGTAGATCCGCGAGTACTGTAGCGTGATCTCGGGCGAGTACTGAATGCGATCCGGCAAGTACCGTAAAGGTAGGATTCGGGCGAAGTACTGTGAAATGTGGGATCCGAAGCAGTACTGCAAAGGTAGGATTCGGGCGGCAGCCGTAATCGTGGGATCTCGGGGCAAGTACTAAAAATAGTTGATCCGTGAGTACCGGAAAAGGTAGGATTCGGGCGAAGTACCAGAACCGGGATTCGCAAGTACCAAAAATGTCGATCCGGTGAGTACCGAAAGGTAGGGATCCGTGCAAGTACTAATCGTGGATCTCGGGTGAGTACCGTAAATGCGGATCCGGCCAGTACCGTAAAATGTGGGATTCGAAGCAGTACTGTAAAGCGTGGATCTCAAGCAGTACCAGCTGCAGGATCTCAAGTAGTATCAAAGGTAGGATCTCGGCGAATGTAAATGGGATCTAGGTGAGATGCTAGAGAACCCAGAACAAGCTAAACGGCAAACAAACTCAAGGAAAAGTGGCAAATCCAGTATGACATCCAGTGGTCTATCAACAAATGACTCGAATAAGCTTTAAATCAAACACAATCATGACAAAGAAGCGGGGGGATGCCCCAATATGACAAATAGAAACTACAAATGATAAGCGAGAAAACCAAGAACTTCATAACAAGATGGAAATAAAGGGGTATGCCCCAGAGGGACAATCGCACAAATGTGACGTATGGGTGAAAGGGTTGGTGCACTAGACTAGTGGTATCAATGCCATGTCAAATCCCATAACTACACATGTGGTCAGTCAGAGAGCCGAAAATATCACAATCATTCATTCATGAAAATCATCCATTTCACCCATAAACTCGATATAGGGTATGCCCCAGCACATCCGGGAGGCGCAAGTGCCTCGATAAAAAAATAAAAATTAAAAAAATAAAAATAAAAAAATAAACTCTAAAATAAATTTCTAAAGACCCAACCACCGAACAAGAGAAAGCAAGACAACATATGGGGTGTGTGCCAACGTGCACCCCTATTGAGTTGACAAATATCCATGAATCTGACTCCAGGCCCTTAGAAGCACTCTACTGTATGAAGAAACCCGGCTGCATAGAGCATACTCAAACTTTCATGCCAAAACATTCTAGGCAAAATGGTTGCTGCGGTACATGCGCACGAGCCAATGTCACATGAGTGATGTGGGTATGTCCCTAGGAGCGTGTCAAAGCATAAAAGCTAACGGCTATCCATATCCCGACTGTATCGGGCTCCCGTAATCCGATCATGGACCTGATGCAAGCAAACTGAATGGAGAAGCAATATGTGACCCTCGATACTCTCAAGAATAGAGACCTGTCGACATCCCGTGACTAATCACTGTATTTAACCATTCATAAAATGCTTCAAGTAAACACGAGATCTCATGGCCTCAGGGTGGTCTTACGACTCGACCGTAATGTAGGCCAGGGGTGAAAGGTGAATGACATGATGGGAAACAGCGCCCAAATACCCAATGAATACCGCTAAACCCTCAGACGCCAGCACGTCAAATATTAAAGGATCATGTGAGCAAAGTGACTCAAACTTAACATCCGAATGAACAATGTGAAATGACAAGTGAAGTGCACCAAAGGACACGCGCTAAGAAGTGAGACGATGATCAATAAGAGAAGAAGACCGAAAGGATAAGAAAATGATGAATGGATAAAGCAAAAAAAAGGAAGAAACAAGTTGGGATACAAATGTGGCAATGTGTGACAATGACGAACAACTCATCCCAAGAATGCCAAGTCAAAGCAAGTCACTATAAGATGGGAGTGGTGATGCAGGTAATGATCCAGGGACCTAGTGCGAAGCAACTCAAACTCATACCCACGTGTTACTCAAATCCATGGAGAAAGATCGCACAATGCTTTCACTCAACCCTCGTGAGGAATAATAAATCTCTCAAAACCTAAATGAGTAACCGAATATCAAACAAACACACTTTTTTTTTTTTTCGTTTTTTTTGTTTTGTTTTTTTTTCTTCTTTTTTTTTTTTTTTTGCTTTTTTTTTTTTTGAGTCGAACTTCGTAAAGTAGGCCGAATGCCATACTAACACAATCCAACCGAAAGAACCTCAAACTCTTAAGCCTAAATGGTCCCTCAACCTAAGAATCCTGATCAAAACCTACGAGGTGGAATGAAGGGTGTGACAAACACGACTAGTAGCTACAAGGATGAGCATGTCATCATCATCTCGAGGAGATAAAAGTGAAGCAAAATAGAGATGATAGAAGCCCAGACTCAAAAAGATAGATGGTATGAAGATGCAAAATGGAGAAAGAAGAAAGCAATGATGATGCGAGAAAGAACAAACAAAGAGAATGTCACAATGCTCATAATGCTCCTATCCAAATAATAAATGAAAAGTGCACGGGGTAGCCCCGGCCAGTCGAGAAAAAGTATCACGAGGCTGAATGAAAGAATAGGCCCGTAATAAGCCAGCGTGAGGCTCGAGGCTAGTGATAGGATATATCAATGTATGGGTGTGTAATAGGGAATATGGCTACTCGAAGTGATGGCCACCCATCCTCTAACCATGATCTCAAGCGTAAAACCTCTTCAGTTGATCCACATTGGTAGCTCGTAGGCTGATTTGTCCCCAGTCGTGACCGGTACGCTCCTCTTGAGTCGGATCTCGGATGACATAAGGCGCTCAATTCGGTCTAAACTTTTTCCTCTAAGATCGTTGATCGATCGGGAGGACCTTCAAGACTAGGTCGCCTTTACGAAACTTCTAGGTGAGCGCTCTGTTGGGATAGTTTTCTCTGTTGTTTGAATTGAGTCTGACAGTATGATCCATCTCATGAAGGGTAGTGATGTGTTTGTGACGGGTGAGTACTGTTATGGATATCTGATAATAATCATAGGTTTAAATAGATATGTGGACAGCAGTATCGTTCCCCGTATATCATGTGGTGTGGATGGTGGGATGAAAGATGTGATGATGCGCGAATGAAGGGACTGTCTTGACGATCCTTGGAAGTCTCGACCATGCTTTCGAAATCCTCTTGATATTCTTATTTGCGGCCTCAGTTGCCCCGATGATGCATGGCCTATATGCGGATGATCGATGATCTTTGAATACCATACTCTTGAACCAATGTATCCATAGCCTGCGAATGCGCTCCTACATCGAGATCGACTGTAGAGGGACCCAGTATCGATAGATAATGTGCGATCTGATGAATTTAGCCCACTGACATTTGTCGATCCGGCATAAGTAGCTTCCACCCACTTAGTGAAATAATCAATAGTAGCAGGATGCTCATGTCCCTTTAAGAAGATTTGGGTGAGATCTTTGATAATATCGATACCGCGTCTTGAAAAGCGGCCCGAGGGGATGTAAGTGCATGCAGCTCGGAAGGTGGCACGTGTATCAGAATCTCAGTGCATCGACCTCCCGGGACATCTGCATCTGGCGCGGTAATCTGTCTCATAGTCGACGAAGTAACCGATCCACCTCCTTAATCTTGCAGTATTTAGCGTGGCCTCCCATGTGTGGGCCCACAGACTGCGACATGAACCTCTCTCATTACTTGATTTCTGACGCGGTCAGACATAATAATAACGAGGCCATCGGTGATCTCTATAAGGAGCATCCCCACAAATAACAAATCTAGTGGCATTTGTCTGTCTCTCATATCCTTGGATGTATTTGTCTCGGGAATGTCGCCCGTATAGCGAGAAAGCCAGTCAAATATCATGATACCGTAGTAGCTCATCACGATTCTCATGCTCTCGATCAACCGGCGGTAAGCGAGTGCGGACTGGTCTCGTCGATGGTGGTCGCCGCAATCCTCGCTGGAATCTCGGCCAGCGGAAGCTAAGGTGGCAGCCTTGTCCAATGGCTGATTCTCTTCCTGGCGAGATGAATATATCTCGACTCTTTAAATCTAGCGACCATTAGGTCTATAAATGCGCGTAAGTGAGAGCGGCTTTTCATCACGAGTCCTCGGATACGCCAGATTAACCTTTATAAGCCCAAATTGGAATCCCGTGGATCTCCATTGTCTAATGCGAGATCGGCGCGTTCTCAGGCGTAATGCCGACCTCATATTCAACCATATTATTCGTCGAGCGGTGATGACGGAAAATGTCGGCGATGCGGGAGCGTGATCACCTGGTGATATCGATAAGATACGATACCAAGCCATTGATTAGGCGGCACCATGAATCTGATTGCCATCTATATCTTTGGTCATTGTTTCGGTGCTCATCGGAAATCATCGTGTCGATCTATCGCGGATCTTGTGAAAAGCCAATGATGCAACAATGCTTCCACTGCGTTTGTGTCACATGCGAATATCAAACTCTGTCAGCAGAACCCGACCATCTCATGAGTGCAGGGTCGAAGCGGTCGGTCGAACAAAATGTCTCGTGGATCTAATCGAGGGCTAACGGTATGGAATACTACGTCACATAGTGCCTAAGTCTCACGGTAACCCAATTAGCAGCTATTGAGCGCTGTCATGAAATGTATTTACACTCCTTATTCCGTCCTCTCTTGCTCGAGATAATAAATGGCTCGCTCCTTTCTGAGATCATCGGCGAGCTATTATCAAATCTGAGTATGTCGACAACGGCGAATATAGACGGGGCCGCCCGGTGTGGGAGCCCTTCAAGGCGGGGAGAAAGTAAACACTCCTTAATCTTCTCAAAAGCACCTTTGCGATCATCATTCCAAGCGTAAATTTGATTCTTCTGGAAGACGAAGATAGGCTCGCGCTATGTCTGTTAGTCTAGCAATGAAACGATTGATGTATTGTAGTACGCCTAAAGCCTGCGATCTCTTTCTCGGTCCTCGGGCGGCATGTCAAGTATAGCCTTGATGCCTGCGGATCGACCTCTATCTGCGCTCCTTAACAAATGTGACCCAATGATTTTCCAGAAGTTACCCCAAAAGTGCACTTCTTGGGATTCAATCTCAATGCGGTATGCGATCCTCTCGAAATCTACGTAAAAGAATTTTGCTAAGTAGTACTTTCTGCCTTGGGACTTCCCTTTATCATGTCATCGCGTATACCTCGACATCTACATGCATCATGTCATGGAATAAAGTAGTGGCGGCTCTCACGATGGGTGGCTTTTTGCATTTTAACCCAGATGGCATGACTGGAATGGCCGTGCGTACCCCGCTACGTATTGAAGAAGTCTTTTCCATATCCTCACGGAGCCATTAAAATCTGATTATACGAAAACCACATCCATGAAGAATGACATAGGGTGCCACTGCGATCTTTGTCGACAACTAACATATCAATGTGTGGGAGGAAAATCATCCGCCCAGGGCGGCCTTATTCAAATCTCGAAAGTCAACACAAACTCTAACCTTGCCATCCTTTTTTGGAGCAGGGCTGACATTGCCCGACCACTCGGGATGCTCGACTGCGACGGAAGCCAGCAAGTTGCTTTTGAATCCTGCAACTGAGCTTCAGCCGGGGATGTAGTCTCCTCGATTTACCTTGCGGCCTAACATGTGGTAGAGATAAGGCGAGGTGATCTTTGTGTATAATTGGGGGTCGAGGGCTGGCATGTCCTCTAAGACCATGTAGATACATCAAGTATGACTGAGTAGGTCGATCAATCTACTTCTCATCGTGAGATAGGGAAGAGCAGATCCCCAATCTCCACGGGCTGATGGGTACACGAAAATCTATCAACTCAATGCTACCAGAAATGGGTGTAACTTTCCTATCCTTTGTATCTGAATTAGACTCTGACTGACCACCTAGTGGGTCATCTGTGTCTCCCATATCATTAACATCATTATACATGGCACTGCAGTTTGGTAGTGCGATCAAAGGAAATCTTTGGCCAGCCTGGCGAATACTCAATCACTAAGTATCGCGTTGTCACCATCGAAATGTCATCAAGCGGGTGACAAACCGGGGTTATAGTGTCAAAGAAAGAGGTGGGTCCCGCCAGTGGACCAGCTCCACTCAGCCAAGCTTGACATCATGAGTAATATCGGTAATAGCGAGCCCGTCATCATCAAACTCGAAACGAAATTCCCGAGCACATCGAAGAGAATCGAGGCCGGGTGGGGAAACGTAGTCGAATGCGGCAGGTCTTGCAGATCATGTCCATTCTAACGTCGATCTGGCGTCATAAGTGTCACTTAGCATCATAATCAATCATAGAAACTCGAGACCTTCATCAAGAGAATGGGGCCAGCGAGACTGATGTCAAGGAAACGGCAGTCTTGGTCAAACCTCCATCTCGTCCGTGTAATTATCGGGAAGAGTCAACCATCATTTTCATCTCCAATCCCAGTGAGTAGATCATAGTGAGGATCTCCTCGAGCTTACATGGAAAACACTGGCTCTGTAGGTGATGGGGATACAAGCGTACATTTCGAGTGAAGCCATTGGTCTCCACAATTCCAACGAATATGTCTGGGCATGTTGAATGCTGGTCTCGACCATTTTGAAACATGGTCAACTCCTTTGTCTTGGGGTGCATACTCGATCCTCAGTAGATAGTCGACTAATGAAAAGTGTAGCGGTGAAGGGGGTGTCGAATGGAATCTGGGACATGCGAGGCTCTGCTCCTCTGCCGGTCGAGCCATGTGGCCCGTGCGTCATGCGCCGTTGGGATGTAACGAACCATAAGATATGTCATGATCCAGCGTAATAGTAAACTGTGCCCTATGACGGCGACCAAATCCGAACCAGGCATATAAGACATACCTCATCATGTTAAACGCGAGAAGTCTTTGTTGTCGCGTCGAGACATAGGTACCATGTCTCTATCGTCATCCTCTAAGGCCCGGCCGACACGGACTTCATCAACAAACCCGGTCGAGTGCAAATCAGTTCTCTTCATGGCTTATACGTAGCGGCTCGGAGGAAGTAATGTATCGTATCGGACTGTATTGTGATGTCGCCCCTCGTGTATAGACCGCTGCCGATGAAGCGAAGATGGTATAGCACCGCCTCATGAATCAAGGGGCGACCAGCGGGTTAAGGATGGTGGTCAACAAAACTGAAAGATTATGGAGTATCTGATTGGATCGATCATGACATGTGTAGTGAGTACCCGTAAGCGTCCTCACGAGTCCGTCATAAGCTCGATGAAGTGCGTATGGATGGCCCGAATCGGACGGTGAAAATCCCAAAGCAATGGCAGTAACCAGTGGACAAGCGTTAAGGCGGAGAGCCGTTGTCAGCGGGGCCGACGGCACGCGACTGAGCGAAGCAACATCGATGAGCGAATGAAGAACATGGTCGATCCTCGGGTGGTAAATCTCATCGTGAAGAAACACATGCATGTAGCCCACATCATTTGTCAGGAAAGTGGATCGGCCCCGAGAATTGGTAGCGATATCAACTCTAATGCTCTGTGAGGCTCGATCAAATGTCTCTATGTGTCTTTGGATGGGACGATAAGCTCCGAATGGAAATGCGGGCTGAGTGGTGCGCGATTGAGCGCCAATCTCATCATCTTTATGAATCTCATCTCATCATGATGCTGACAAGGTCTATCAACGGGTGGGTGAGCTATCCTCCACTCCTCGTAACAATGGGAACATCTTTATGTCTTGGCCCACGTACTCCTCAGGGAGCAGGAATGAAAGGTGTCATGGGAGGAACATGTTGCGAAATTATCTGGGAGATGTGCGTACGATGGGGGAACATCATGCGAGTCGATCTAAATGGACTACAGAGACACGCTGACCACGGGTGCATATAAACTGAGTTTGCAGCCTCAATGATTGGGTGAGGCCTCTCCGTCAATCCCATCATGAATATCTCGTCTCACGGGCCACTGATCAAATGCTTGCACCCCGGGGGTGGAGTGCGACTCAGTGTCATGAGTGAGTAAGCAGTGCACGTAGTCACGGGGCGTCCTAAGTCAGCGAGCCTTGATCAATCGAGTCTGAATAGCATGCCTCGTCTTTGCCGCGGCTATCACGTATCATGGCCGGCTCTCGATATTGGAAGCACAGTGAAGATCGATCTGAATCCGAATTGGGAGTAAGGTACATGGTGGTGAATTACAGGTGGTAGTGGAGCAATCAAGCCCCCTTGACCAATCCTACACGAAATGCTCGGCTCAGTGGCATCCCGAGTTGTGTAAAGCAGCCTGGCCGGCCTCGGTGGAGGTGGTGCTCTATACTGGCGGTAGTGCTTGTCTGGTGGCCTCTGAGGGTGCACATTGTAGCATATCACGTAGTGGCGGATGTAGAAAAGTAGGTCAATGAACTGAAAGGAGTAGCTGGTACATCTTGACCACATACATCACTGGTAAGGAGTGTCGGCTTGTCTGCAGAAGCGGTGGCGTGGGGACTGTGTCTGTCATGCCCGGTAACATGACATCAGATCAGTGCAGGTCCAGACCACGGCTTCTTCCCCTTTGAGTCACGAAGGAGAAGGGAGTGCTTGTAATCCTCTAGATATGCCTCCTCGATGCCATGGGGCTGGACCGATGATCGAAGTGCGTGGGTGGGAGCCCGAGCAGATATAGCCGAGGCGAGACCTACGCATGTCATGCCGTCGATCGCGCTCGAGATCCCATCTATGTCGTGCAATCTTCTCTCTCCGACGGGGAGATGGATGGAAGTGACAGGCTCATCAGGCCTCTGCACGAGGGGCCTGGCTCTCTCAGGGACCATCCACTGGGTATTAAAGAATATTGTCACGATAAACTTGTCCCAAATCGAGCCGTGTCCCCTCGCCTCAGAAGGGGTCGATGATCTGGTGTGTTGGCGGCACCCTCAGCGACAAAGCATGATCATACGTGCCTCGTCAAATCTATGCACGCGCATAACAGTCTTTAATATAGCGCAAGTAGATCTGGGAGCACCCTATCCCCGTGTACCTCTCGATATGCATCTGCGGAACTCAAGCGCAAAAATTTGCCAGGAAGGTCATCGTATCAGATCTGACCTTTATAACTCCATCGAAGCAT
The DNA here is from genome assembly GCA_016808115.1 of Tetrastigma voinierianum. Taxonomy (NCBI): domain Eukaryota; kingdom Viridiplantae; phylum Streptophyta; class Magnoliopsida; order Vitales; family Vitaceae; genus Tetrastigma; species Tetrastigma voinierianum. Next base: position 82,542 of record JAEQBH010004492.1, on the reverse strand, counting down.
GCGAGAGACGATCCTCTTGCTCAAGCCTATCGATACGGGCACGAGTGTTATCAATAATCGGTCACGGGGGGCCGCAGACGAGTAATGGAGTGGTCTCGGTCGACCATGTAGAACAAAGCTCCAACGTGGGCGGATTGAACCCGATGGTGGTGGTGGAGGTGGAGCTGTATGGTCTTCGGCTGTCACGAGTGGGTCAGTAATGGTGGGGGTGGTGTAGGTGGAACTGTATAGTCCTGATGTACAGTGGGTCCAGATGATGGTGGTTGTGGTGGAGGTGCGATGGGGAAATTAAATGCAAAGGTGCTCCCAAAGAGGTAAAAGCGATGGTTGGGCTGATGCCCGTGATCCTGTCCCGGTCGATATAGCATCCGGAGAGATGTCATGGTATCGGTAAATCGGCCAGTAGTCGACGGTAAGCGTCGCAGGGTCCATATCTCTCTATGATTTGATGCTGCTCCTGGCCCGGTTGTGTGGATGCGAGATCTCTATGATCTACCTCAGTCAGAATCAGCTCGGGAACCCGGGTCGCTCTTGTCCAACAATCCTCTGAGGAAAGGGGGCGTGTCGGTCCAGGTGTGCTCAATCAGAAAATCAATCCGATAGTGAAATCCCACAATGAAATCCTCTAAGGAATGAACGGACATGTGACATCAGCGGCTAATCGATATGTATTTGCAATGCGGAAGCGAGATACGACGCGTGGTAATACCTTAGGAGTTAAGGCGCTCAATTTATGAAAGGGAAAGGCAAGTCTAAAAGGCTAGATGGCGTACCCACGAGAATCATAGTAGGAGGAACCTAATCGATAATCCCGATCAACAATCCATGATGACCTGCGGCCCGCGCGTGTATCCCATGAAATCTGGCTCAGTACATCACGAGGTCTTCATTGCTCGAACATCCGTCATCTCCATAGTGCTCCCATACATCGATATAGCCTTTATGCTAGACCTTATTCCAAATCCTTAGCTTGGTCGAAGGCAAACAGTTGGGAATGACTCCCGAAACAACTCAGCATCGAAGAATAATCGACCCAAGACTAATGATTCGAGTAGGGGATACACACGTACCCCACAAACCTGGCCAATGACTTGATCATACGAGGAAGGAGGCTTGATCATCGACAAGCAATCATGCACAAAGAGCAAGCCTATCCGCAAATCTACACTCTGAACTAACCATCTATGTCGATCAAAACATATAGCTAGAGTACGAAATCAACCATGAACAAACATGCTAGAATCCAGCGGTGAACACACAAGCATAAACAAACCATAAGTGTATCTTGAATACCTTAAGTTTTTTGATTATGCGGTCATCTATGTAGCTAAAGAGCACATTGATCAGAGAACCATGCGCTCCAGTACTTGACTCAAGTTCAGAAACCAGTCCTCTTGTAAACCGGAAGTGCAGGTTCGACTTCAGTCGTCATGATTTAGTAGGACCTACTGATCCACGGGCCAGGCGCTATTCGGCTTTTTAAAATGGAAGGAAAAATGTGAAAGAAAATGTGGGTTGATTTTCGGTTTTGGAAAATCGGAGTCCCGGAGGAACAATTTTGCTTTGGAGTCGCCACTTACTTTTATTTTTATTTTTAAATTAAGGGAGAAAACCCAGTAAAACAAAAAAAACCCCGATGACTCCAGTATGGAAAAAAGCGGTTTGCGAAAACTAGATTCTGGGTCAAGGATAAGGTTACCTATCGGGAAGGTACCTCATATGAAATTAGCACCTGGGGACGAACTGATCTCTGCTAGTGATGGTGTTATGTAAGAGCATATGGACAAAAATCGAATGATCTCATGGCTAAATATACAACTTAGATCAGACCAACCTAATTGGTATCAAGCATGCTTTAAAAACACTCAACCAAAAGCGAAAATGGTGCGTACCTCTGGTCCCTGGCCACGCGCTACATCAAAGGTTAGCCAACAAACATAGCAAGCATGCATGGCACTCAAACACAAAGCATCCATGTGAATTCATTTACCAACCTAAAGCACATACTGTGGTCCCTAGTAGCGTTGTATAAGAGGAGTCGATCCAACGTTTCGGGCATCGCATTCTCAAAATTAAATATATAAAGAAAAGCAAGCTAGGAGAAACCATACATTGCATGCCAATCCTCATTGATGCTACAACACTTGTCGGCTATACAAGCACGTCCCATCCATCTCAAAGAGAATCGGTCTCGACAAAACTTGGGTGTGGTGCTTAACTAATCACCCTCGGACCCGCATAGACCCTGATTCTCAAGAATCCAAAATGGAACCACATTAACCTGAAATAAACCCCATTTCAGACCCTAAATATAGCCCTACATTGATTTAGGGCGAATGGGCTGGACTCACAAAGATCATGGGCTTCAATTAAGCTGAAATCGAAGGACCCTTACGAAACCCAACAAACTGACCGATCCTAGTTCCCCAACCGGTTCAGCGAGGTTGAAGAGGAGCTCAAATTTTATGAAACCTTCCTCAAAGATTCATGAATCCAACAAGAAAAACGGAGTTCAATTCTGACTCCGATTAACCAAGAACCAACACAAACAAATCAAACCACCCAAACTGCCGTTCCAGCAAACTGAACCAAATGAGCCGGCTGGTTTGGTTTCCCAACCGGTCTGGACGGTAGACAAAATATTTCAAAAATCTTCAGAACCTTCCTTACAAAGTCAGGAATCCAACAAGACAAACGGAGTTCAATTCCGACTCCGAGTAACCAAGAACCAACACAAACAAATCAAACCGCCAAAACTGCCGTTCCAGCAAACTGAACATATGAACCGGCTGGTCCGGTTTCCCAAATGGTCTGGACGGTTGAGAAAAAATTTGAAAAATTGTCAGAATCTTCTTTAAGAGTCAGAATCCAAAAAACAAACGGAAATTGATTCTCAGCTCGGATGAGTGAGAACCAAACAAAACAAATCAAAAACTACACAAACTGCCTTTCCTGAAAACCCTAATCTGAATGAACCTAATGATCTGAGTTTTGAACCAGTCCAAATCGTTGAGAGGGAATTCTCAAAATTTCCAGAACTTACCTAAAAGAGTCAGGAATCTAACAAAACAAACGGTGATCGATTCTCAGCTCGGATGAGTGAGAACCAACCAAAACAACGAAAACTACGCAAACTGTCTTTCCTGAAAACCTAATCTGAATGAACTGAATGATCTGGTTATCGAGCCAGTCCAAATCGTTGAGAGAGGCTCTCAAAATTTTCCAGAACTTTTATAAAGGAGTTAGAAATCTAAAAAAACAAACGGTGATTGATTCTCAGCTCGGATGAGTGAGAACCAACTAAAACAACAAAAACTACACAAACTGCCTTTCCTGAAAACCTAATCTGAATGAACCGAATGATCTGGTTTTCGAACCAGTCCAAATAGTTGATAGAGGCTCTCAAAATTTTCCATAACTTTTATAAAGGAGTTAGAAATCTAACAAAACAAACGGTGATTGATTCTCAGCTCGGATGAGTGAGAACCAACCAAAACAACAAAAACTACACAAACTGCCTTTCCTGAAAACCTAATCTGAATGAACGAGATGATCTGGTTTGAACCAGTCAAATCGTTGGAGAGATTCTCAAAATTTCCAGAACCTTTCTAAAGACTCAGGAATCTAACAAAACAAGCGGTGATTGATTCTCAGCTCGGATGAGTGAGAACCAACCAAAACAACAAAAACTACACAAACTACCTTTCCTGAAAACCTAATCTGAATGAACCGAATGATCTGGTTTTGAACCAGTCAAATCGTTGAGAGGCTCTCCATTTTCCAGAACTTTTATAAAGGAGTTATAAATCTAATAACAAAACAAACGGTGATTGATTCTCAGCTTGGATGAGTGAGAACCAACCAAAACAACAAAAACTACACAAACTGCCTTTCCTGAGAAACTGTCTGGATAAGAACCGAATGATCTGGTTTCGAACCAGTCAAAATCGTTAAGAGAGAGGCTCTAAAAATTTTCCCAGAACTTTATAAGGAGTTTAGAAATCTAACAAAACAAACGGTGATTGATTCTCAGCTGGATTGGAGTGAGACAGCAAAACAACAAAACTACACAAACTGCCTAGCAGAAACTGTTGAACCCGGCTTTCACGCGTATGAGGCGTGAAAACCGGCTCACGAGGAGAAACTTCAAATTTGATCAGAACGTATCTTAAGAATAGAGTGGAGAAAGGGTCCATTTCTTACCTCCTCACATAAGGCAGCTGAACAGAAACCAAGCTATACATCCCGGAAAAAATCCAGCAAACGTGTGTACGAGCCGGAAATTAATGCCCCTCAAAAGGTTTTTCAATCTGATCTCTGTCTTTTTATGCTAATTCCCACCTCCAGCAATCAAAGCCTCTTGGTTTTTTCTCCTTCAAGCTTTGGAAGAGCCCCAATCAGTCTCAGGAAATCGCTTCCCCCATTCCTCCCCTCCTGCATTTCCCATCTGGTGAATCTTTTAAGATTTCGACCTTCAGCTGAAATATCCACATGGATTCATGGTGGGCTGCATGTAACTTAATCCATGGCCCAAATGGACCCACAATATTTCATGGTCGAGCTTGAGCTTATGGGCCCGACCCATATACGATTGGGCTCAAAAACGCACAAAAAACGGCGCTCCACAAGCTGGTCAGGCTGCCCGGTTGAACCAGCTGCCAACCGGTCCATCCAGGTTGAGAAAATTATGAAACTTTGATAAAATTCCCCTGAAGAATAAGAAGATCAACAAAAAAACGGCGCACCATTCAAGTGGGATGAGGAGATATGATCAAAACAGGAGGAGGGCTTGTCAAAATCACCGAAAAAGCAGTGTTGTATACATACTACATCGATGAACCAGTCATGGAATTGATCAAACGGTTGACCAAAATTATAATTTTTAACATAAACCTCCTTGGCAAATAAAGTCAATAAAACAAGCGATGAACAATTACGAGGCTCGGACAAAGGAAGTCTGATCGAAACAAGCTCAAGTGCTCCAAATTTGACATACTCCAATAAACTCCGATTGGGCTAAACCCTTGGGGGGGCCACTTGCTTCCTATGGCACGATCACCAATAGCGACACTCGAATGACACTCGAAGTGAAATACATACGCACTCAATGGACCATATACAAGCCCACCCAGAGGCTCGGAGAAAGATTGACTTTAAGGGCTAAATGGTGTTATATGAGAGCGATGGGTGAGTATGACACCCGTAGGATAAATCTGAGAGACTTGGGGACAAAATTGGGGGTCTACATGGTTCAGCACATGTCTGAGCTCATGAGACTCGAACTTAGTGACCAAGGCATGCAAAACCTACAAAATAACCAAAAATAACTACGATGGCATAAGTGACTAAGTGGACCTTAACACCTCGATTGGCTTAATTGAAATATGATTAGTCTTGTGAAAAGCACTTAAAACCTATCTTGGATAGGGCTCGAAATAGCACTTTTGGGCTAATCCACCCCCAGACCGTTCTTGGTCCCTTAGCAATGCTAAAATAAAAAGGACATGCATGCAGTGATTGTACAAAAAGATTATACGGTTCAAAAAGGTGTATGTACAAAAAGTATTACCTTTAAAATGAACAATTGAGACCTAGTTTGAAAACCGACATGAGAGAGCAAAAACCATATAAGAACAATTTTTAGGTCGACATGGATCAAGAATTCAGCACGAATTTACTAAAATCTAATGAACCTAAAGTAACTGGGTGGGCCGATGAAGTGCAAAATTATTCCCTCCCCCGACTGCTCACTTGTGGCCTTAAGCTGCTGAACAACCTAAATAGGAATAGCTACACACTTATTTCTTTGCCAGCTAAATTGTAGGGTCTGATACTAAAAGCTGATTTCACCAAAGTCAGGTGTAGCAGGGTCCACTAGATGACTCGACCAATTAAGGTTTAGGGCCGCGAAGCGAAAGGATCCCTTGACCATAAACTGCAGGCTTACTTGACTTGAATGACTTCGAGGGTTAAGCGCCACAATCGCTAAACTCTACCCATCCACCGGGTGTAGCGAACACTAAGTCAATGACTCCCGACGGTGGGTTTAGGGCATCGGGCTTTAAGGAAGCTTCGCCATATACCTGGACCTTGTTAGGAACCCCAGTGACTCCGACTTTTATTTTTCTTTTTCTTTTTCTTCTTTTCTTTTTCTTTTTGCTTTTTCTTTTCCTTTTTGGAAGACTAAATTGGTCTTCAATTATGGGTAACACAAACCTAATATGGGTCGTCGACATGCCTAAGTAGGCTTTGCAAAGTGAAAGGAGGTACATAATTTCACAACCTATCGGCAAAATCTGGTGTGCAGTGTGTGAATTAGCTCAAAGGGGAAATGTTCAAGTTGAATACGATGGAATCTCAATTGACCAAAAACTGAATCAAACATGGAATTGTCCTAACATTAAGGTAACAACCAGGGTTTCAATTCCTCCCGATTAAAGAAGCTGACTCGGTGTTGATTAAAAGCAATTCAATTGTCGATTGAAAGAAAAGTATACACACATGGAGGCACAAAAAGTGATTTGCAAAAGTGTAGTAGGCGCAAATATCTTGTAAACGTTTTGATATAACCAGGAAATGGCTGGTACATGCGAATATAGCTGAACATACAAAGCATCATTTTACTTTACTATTGGTACAATACATGAATTAATACAAAATTAAGCGGTAGGTTGATAAAAGCGAAAACTATAAAAACACTCTTGTGAAGACACTCCACACCTCTAACTTTTCCTCCCGATAAAAGCATAGACATGTAATAGGATAGGAAAGTTAGAAACGAGAATCTTGACGCCATAAATCTCGTGTTGGTGAAGTGGATGAAATATTCTTCTTCTTTGTAATGGCATGTCTAGAGAGAAATTTGGTGCTCTTGGTCACTTTGTGCTTTGGCTCATCTCGATGTTCGGGAACATGCGGGAGGCAGAGGTGACTCATGATGCTGTGAAGCATGGCGCTGACCAACGCTGAAAGTTCTCTCGGCTTGAATCAATCTCTGATGCTCGACACGTGTAGATGCCCGGCCAAACGGGCGGCATCCATAACACCTGGCAGCTGCACGAGTGCGACATGAATGTGCCTGGGAGAGTCTTTGTCTTTGTATATGATGGTAGGGTGTCGGGAAGAGTTGTGGGCGAAGCGGGGAGGAGGAGATGGAGGAGGACATATATCAGGCCCCGGACTCCTCTCCATCTCGGCCCTCGAGCATGATCGGCTCGTGCGGGAGTCCTGCGCCTCGGTATCCAGTACCTCACTCCTAGTCCGGCTAACTGGAGGAGAAAAAAATAAACATAACCATAGCTCGCTCCATCGGCAGACTGAGGGCATCGATCCTCACAGCTTTCGTCAGGGGCTCCTGGAAAGCCCAGTGCTCTATGACCTGGCCTGGCTTAGTCATTGGCATCAACTGATAATTAGACTCTGCTTGAACCCGGGCCCTTGCGGGTGGACCTTTGTCTTCAAAATGCGATAGGGAGAGGTCATCTTGACTTAGAGGAGTCGGGCAGAATCCCTCTAAGATCCCGTCTGAGAGCCTGCAGGATGAACCACTGCGGCTGTGCGTGGTGTTGAAGCGGGAAGAGGCTGGTCCGCAGCAAGTGGTCAATGAGCAGCATCTAAGGCGGGAGCTGCCTCCGGAATAGTATGGGTCCAGCAGTGGTGTCTCGAGCAAGAATACGGACCATCTCCCTCTAGGTGGTGAGGCCCGATCCAGGAGTAACCTCGAGTGGCACGCGCCACCAGTAGCCGGGCCTAATCACGGCCAGATATGTTGTTGCTCGGGCACCTCTGGTCGATCATCTATAGTGAACCGGAGCTCGAGTGGACTAGGCGCTCCCCGGGATGTCGCCTCTGCTGCTGATGTGGCTGGCCACGGCTGAGGCCTAGAGGATGAAGACTCCCCTGAACCTGATGTGCGGGCCGCGGAGGTCGGAGCCCTCCTAAATCTGCTTATTTGTGCTTGGTGAAGGGGCAGGGGTCCCATCAGATGTCTGGTATCTCCCTAAATCCACAGGGCTCTCCCGGGGGGCCTGCCTCAGGGTAGCTCTGGGACGGCCTAGAGCCCCAGGCTGGAATCGGAGGCTGAGTGGGGTCTGCTCCTCTGGCACAAAGGGATCTTGAACGACCGGGCTGAGGCGGGACCCACCTACGGTATGCACCATGGCTGCGGTGAAAGGACAGTGAAACGAGCGGGGGCGGGCGGGAGCTCAGTGGCCCGATGCGACCAGAGCAAAGCGTGGTGTGCGGAGGCGACGGAGGGTCGAGTGCAGGCGGTCTGCAATGGTGCGTGCTGACCCCGTAGGAACATTACGGCACAGATGGTCTTTGAACCCGAGACGGCCCCAGACTATTTCAGCCGGTAGGGCGCGGCTATTGGTGGCCGGCTACGTGTGCGATCGCCTTGATCGGGCTCAGGTGTCGGCGGTATGAGTGGCTTAGTCGGGGCTCGACAAGGAGGGATACGTCTTAGGCAATGGGTAGTCTTAGGGGCGGTGGAGGTGAGAGCAGGGCGGGCTGCGTGGGAGCTCGGCATTTGAGGAAGCGTGGATTAGATGACCTTTGGAGAATCAATTTCGGTGGGGGAAGGGAATGAAATACAGATTTGAAAAGCCCGACACCACCCCCTGCCGGCTTTTATAAAGGTTACGGGAGGCCCAGATGGAGTCAGGGGTTGATTTCGTATAGCGAAGTCGACTAACACAGTTCACTGTGAATTCGGAATTCGACACAAAATTAAACCAATACTCACAAATAAAAATGATTATATTAAAATGTACCTAAAAATTTAATATAAAGTAAAATAATATTTAGACAAAATTGCTTAAAATATAAAGCTACTAAATTTGGAAACTTACTAAAATAGCCCGACATGATTGATGACCAAATTAAAATAAAAAATAAAAACCAAAATTATTGATGCAATTTGGTTTATGAGAACATAAACCAGCCCAGAAGTCGAGATTACACATGGAGGTCGAGGAGGATCCTCGACCCGTGATGTGCTTGGTGATGCCTTGATGTTTGATTTCCCATGGTTAATTTCCTTCCCTTTGGTTGATTACGGGCGAGCAATTGCCTGCGGTGGCTGCGTGGCAACACCAAAACACACCTTCACCTTGGTTGGGTATTTCCTATGATTCTGGACATTCGGCTTCCACATTACACTTGGCGAGCAGGACTTCATCGGTCACTTGATTTTTCGATTTCCACTAGCTTGTGCTTGTTATTCAGTGAAATATGTTCGGCTCAATGTCATGTTGCCAAATGTAAGTTATGACCCCATTAGAAATTGATGATTGCATTGGCGGTGAAATTTAGAAATGGTCTTCCCGGGATAATTGTACGTGATTAGGTCATTTGCGATTGGCGAGTATCCAAGCACTACAAAATCTACTGGATAGTAGAATTTGTCTACCTTCACCAACACATCCTCAGCTATTCCCTTAGGAATCTTCACCGATCGATCGACCAATGATAGAGTAATGTTGGTAGGTTTAAGCTCTCCCGACTAGCTGCTTATCTGTGCCAGTATGGCGATGGATTTCTGCATCCCTAAATCTAGCCTTTGCTTTGTCTATGCAAGTCCACCAATGTTAGCGAAATTGTGGAGATCAGATCCTTGTATTTGGCGGGTTCTTGCTTTGGATTATGTACTTGACTTGCTGATTAAAGTACCTTTCTCGATGCTGACCCACTTCTTGATTGTCACGAGAATCCTTGAAAACTTTGCATAGGCGGGGGACTTGTTTGATGATGTCCAAAGGGTATGTTCACCTTCACCTTAGGACTTAGGATGCACTGGTGGATGCCTTCTTCTTGCTTCTTAGTGCACGAAATGGAGGTGGCACACGATTAGCCGATGAGTCCTCCTTCAGGAAAATATGTTCATGCTCCATTTCTTCTCCTTTCATGGTTTCCTCAACAGGTTTGGGCATGGGCTGATCAACCTCTTTTCCACTCCTCAAGGTGATTATAGCCTTGACCTCATCCATTTCTGAATTGCTGGATGAACCTATCTCATGCACTCCTTTTGGATTTGACAGTGTTTGGGAAGGGAACCTTCCTCTCTCCTGTGCCTCAGGAATATTGATCTTGGTGATTGAATCTTGCCAGAGTTGTCTATTTTTACGATTAAGATTGCTCTCAAGCGTATTCTCTTGTTCGAGGTGCTACGGTATCAATCCTTTGTGCCAATTGTGCGTTGATCCCTTTTTGTTCTTACGAAGTTGCCGCCACCTTACTGAATTCAGTATCGCTTGTTCAACTGGAGAAGTGGATGATGGTGGCTGTGGTTGAGATGAGGAACCAAACTATGGTTTGGCACCTGGGGGCACATAAGCAGGAGGATTAGGTTTCCAGGATAGGTTAGGGTGATTCCTCCAATTGGAATTGTAGGTATTACCATATGGGGCATTGGGTTATGGTGGCTTGTATTGACCTACGGCATTTGCATGTTCTGACATCAAATCCTTCACTGAAGGGGCCATAGGATATCGTTCTTCCGGGTGCGTAGTGGATTGGAAATTGGTCCATGGATTGGCCTGTGCAGGATTTTCAAGTCCCTTTGCACCGCACTTCATGGGTCTCTTTCCTTAGCTCCTCACCTTTCTAGTAGGGTCGGATTTTTGCTTTCATTTCGTGTCTTAAGTGTAGAAATTCCTCCTTTGGTGTCTTTGGGGCCTGCGTTTTCTCCGCTCCTCTCTCTCGGGTTTTGGCTCATCCACGACCCTTGGAAGTTTCAGCCACATAACTCGAAATCCATGGCCTCAAATGGGGTTTTGCTCGAGAAAATCTCCTCCTTGCATGGTTTCAAGCGATTGCTTCATGGCGGGGGACATGCCATTATAGAAATGATTCACTAACATCAGTGTCGAGAGCCATGATGTGGACGAAGCTTGATGGTGTCCGTGAATCTCTCCCAGCATTGGTAGAACTTTTCATTGTCATAGGCCCAGGAAGTAAGTGTAGATCTGCCTCTTGTTTGTTGGTCTTGGTTCTGTAAGAATTTCTTAAAAATTCAGCTTGAAGATCCAGCCAATTCCTAATCGTTCTTGGCCTCGGTGGAATTGGGCCAAATTTTGGCCTTATCTTTCGATTAATCGGCGGGGAATGCTTTAGCTTGAAAGCGAATCCATGTCGATTATACCCTCCTTAAGGTTGTGCATACCTCTCGAAATCCGGAAGTATGGAATATGGATTTTTCATTCTCCATACCATGAAAGGTGGGGAGGCGGGGGCCCAGCAGGTAGGGTCTCGACTGCATCCTCGACGAGGGAGGTATGATGCGGGGATGGGGCCACGCAACTCTGGGAAGTGTATGTGTTCCTCGTACGACACGTATCTTCTTTGGATTCATAGGGGTGCTTGTTGACTTTTCTTTGTTCCTCGGTTAAGAGGATCCATTTGAGACCATTGTGCACATGATTTCTGACCTTGTTTAATTGGTGCACTTTCATCTTTGCGATCTACACGATATTATCCTACATCGATCTTTGCATAAACACATTTACAAAAAATTAAACGACACGAACCTGAACAAACTTGCAAGTGATGTCGATCTAAAAATAAACTATTTATCATAAATATGCGGTCACGTTATTTGCCGATAGTGAAAACTTCTTTGTGCCGACTGAAATTCAAAAAGAGTGCAAGGTCACCTACACTTGTAATGAGGATTCTGAGTCTTGACTCATCAAGCGTGGTTTGGCACCATCCGACAGCAGCGCCATTTGGTCGTGCCACGGGAGAATTGAGCGGAATCAACAAAATTTGTTTCCTATGTTCCTCTCTTTGCAGTCGTAGTCAAAATGCTGCGGTGCTATAGCGGTCTAAATTCGAACACGGGGATGGGTTTTCATCCCACGAATGATTTACATTAGTGTTTGAAAATGGTGAGGCTTTTGTTTGGATTGTGGATTTGTTTCAAAGCGATTGGGAGTTGTTTGGTTCTTGACTAAGCGCCAATGGCGCAGAGTGATGTGAAATGGTAACCTTTAAGGTTTAGGTCACTAGCTTAGATAACATGGGGTACAATAAAGTGTCCTCGGGTTGCATCCTCGCATTATGGCGGAAGTAACATATAGTCAAAGCAGCCAGGATCTTTGTTTAACTATGAAACCTAACCGCCACAGAACCACTCATTTGAGTCGACACGGGTATTATGCATTCCACGAGTCCTTTCGGTTTAAAACCACAGCATTGACCTCATTTCGGTATTTCATGAGGCTAGCCGTAAAGAATATCGAGTGCATACACCAATAAGTATGCGTACCTAAAAGCATGGCAAGTATTGACCAAAGCAATGACATTAAATGGCATTAAACCACAGTTTGGAAGGTATGGAACCATAAATCGATGCCTGTATCATTTAAAACATGAGGACACACACGGCGGCCCAAAGCCCGAGCTAGTAACCCTCCTCTTCTAAGAGGTATGGGGCTTAGCCAAGCATCCCTTGAGTTGTCATCACTCAGGGGGTGTTTAGCGTAGAGAAAAATGGAAAGAAAGAGGAGAGAGAAGAAGAAAATGAAACCACTACCAAAATAGAAAATTTCTTGGAATTTTATAAAATGAAAAATTTCTTTGCCAAGTACTTAGGGTTACAAATTGTGGGGTTTATATAGTCCACCCGAAAGTGTGAAAATACAAGAATACCTAAATGGCTTACAAAAGGAATGAGTGGTAATAAGCGAAAGCGTGATCGTTTGGCATTAATTACACAAAAATCACCCAGGCGGCCGTTTTCGTTATGGAGGAGAATTTATTGGGGCGAAAATTTAGCTAACTGGCGAAATTACACGAGAGATAGCGAAATTGAAATTTAGCTATCTACGATAATTTAAGCTAGCTAGCGAAAATTCGCTAACTAGCGAAAAATGAGAGATAGCGAGGTGGTTGAACTATTTAGGCACGATGAATTCGCTAGATAGCGTTTATTAGCCCCAGCGAAATTTTCAATTCGCTAGGATTGCGAAAATTTTCGCTATGGTTCTTGAAATTTTCGCAATCGGCGAAATTTTGCAAATCATAACGAATTTCATGGGTTACTGTTTTGCAGCTCATGCACCATACTTAGCCTACTTTGCATCCATTTTTCATCACTTTGCCTTCATTCTTCCTTGAATCTTGATATTTTCGATGGGTGAATAGTTTCAATCTTCATGGTTACGACACATATCTCGTGCTCGAACTCAAACTTAGTAGTAAGGCATCTGAACTAAAATAACCAAAAAATAATATGATGGCATAAGTGTATTAAGTGGACTGAACACCTCAATTGGCTTAATTGATATGATTAGTGCGCAAGCGGCTTAAAACCTATCGATTAATTGCCCCAGTGCTATTTTGAGCCACATTCGAAGATAGGTTTGAGTGCTTTGTGCGCCTTAATCATAGATAAAGCGATTGTCGTGTGCGTAATAAAGCCAAATGCTTCGATTTGTTTGAGATAGTTTTGGATAGTTTTGCGGGTCTTGAACCCGGTCAGCTTGGCTTCTTATTGGTCTTTGAATCACGAGAGTCCCGGTAATTTCACGAGGCGGCGATGAAATATCAGATGGGTTGAAAGATTGAAGAAGCGAAGTGATGATTAAAAAGTGCGAGGGGAGGCGATACGGTAGCAAACGGAAGAAGGAGCAAGCCGGGAATTTTCGTATGATTGCGAAAATTTAAGCGGATGCGAAATTTAAACAATCATAGCGAAATTTCGCAATCCTAGAAATTACTATTCTAGCGAAAATTCTCAATTCCATTATCTGCATTAGTTTCGCTAGCGTATCGAATTTTCGCTATCTTGCTTGAATTTCATTGCATAAGCCCGAGTGCTCGACTGTGTTTTGGTATTTTTGATTCCAAACGACCACGTTTTGGTAAATTACCATTTTGTCCCTTATGTAATTTCATATTTTAGGCATTTTTGTATTTTCACACTTTGGGTTTGACTATATAAGCCCCTACATTTTTGTAACCCTAAGTAACTTGATCATCAATACAGTTTCCAGCAGCTTTTCATTTTAGGTTTACTTTGCTCTCTTCTCTCTCCTCTTTCTCTCATTTTCTCGGCTGCCAAACACACCCCTTAAGGATGACAACTCAAGAAATGCTTGGCCTAAACCTCACTATTATAAGAGGAGGGTTCTTGAACGGTTTGGGGCCTCTGCGGGTTGTCTATCATGCTTTAAATGATACGGGTACTGCATTTATGGTTCAAACTTTCCAAACTAGGGTTTAATGCTATTTAATGTCTTTCTTTTGATCGATACTTGCCGTACTTTGGGGTTGGTGCATTCTTAATGGTAGATGCAACGACATTCTTTAAATGTCATTCACGACCATGGAAATGAGGGTTAAATGCTAGGGTTTCAAAGCGAATGGTACTTTGAATGCTTAGTACTTGGGTTGACACAAATAGGAGTAGTTTTTAGGGTTGGGTTTATAGCTAAACAATGATGGGTTTGGCTTGACTATATGTCATTTGCCCCAATGGGAAATAACCCAGGGACCTTGATAGCCCCATGTTATCAAGCTAGTGACCCGAGCCTTGAGGTTACTATTTCCCACTTTCATTTAAGCTATTCTTGTTAACTTGGAGTGAACAAACCTTCCCACATTTTAAACTGTCCCCGAAAATCGAACAAGATTCACCATTTTCAAACATTGATGCCAATCATTCGTGGGATGAAAACCCATCCGTGTTAGGCCTTAGGCCGTACTGCGAGTAGCTTGACTACGCGTGGGAAGGCTATAGGAAACAAATTATTGTTGATTGAATCATGCTATTAGCCGCAATCGGAGGCGAATAATGTGTTCGGTTCCAAAAACTTAGACTAAGTGGCGAAATCCTTAGAGTGATTTTAGACGATCCGGCCCACGACCATGGAATTGTATGTATTTGCTTGGCAACATTTGACATGTTGTGCTATGTTTGAATAACATGTGTGTTGTTGATATGATTCTTTGGGCAGTTCCAAGATTGACTACCAGATTGTTTATTAGCCCATGTGAGCTAATTTTGGTGTTATCACTATGAATGAATAACAATTTGCTTGCGTGTGATTTTCGTTAATATATGCATGCGTGATATATTAACATGAATTATGGTGAAATGGAATATTGCATTTCATATGCATTGGGGTAACCTAGAATAGTAGGTATGAGTTCATGACATGAAAAACATGGTTGTCAAATGAATTTCATGGGAAGATTTTCTGAATTATTGCCTTGAGACTTGTCCAGCCAGTTCATCTCGGAGCACCCATAGACGGAAGTTATCCGGCCAATTCACCTCGGAGGGTTGTCCAATAGAATTTTATCGGAAATTGGTATTATGTTTCAAGAACAAAAACCTTTTGTTTTGAAAACAGCGTTTTCTCATACTTAGCTTAGGCATACGTGAGGGAGTCAATGAGGGCTTGAGATTTGGGAAAGGGTGAGTCACATTCTCATCCATAACATGTAGATATTTGAGTAGGGACATATATGTTTTACTTGAATGTTTGGTGTGCCATTGTATGAGCACTTAGGTGAGGAGTAACTCATGTAGGAAAATATCACTACTGGGCATTGCTCACCCTGTAGAGGGAAAATTTATTTCAGGTACTGAAGGTTCACCTGGGGATGGGACGCATCTGAGGTCTTAGAGATGAAGAAATGACCATATATGGCCTTGTTAGGTATTTAATATGGGTAAAAGACCCAGTTTTGGATAATTTGTAATCAAAACAAATTGTAAATTAACTACTTTTTGTATAAAATGTACATTTTGGTGAGTATGGATGTATGGGCCGACATGGCCATTTTTACTCACGTATGGGTCTCATGATATGAGACACACAGGTTTCCACAAGTTGATAGTGGTCAATGGGACCAGTCGGCGTCGACAAGCCCACCACCATCACATTATCCAGCATGAAGCGGATCCATAAAAATCCCAGGAGACACTATAGACGATGTTTTGATGCGGTGGACAAATTCTGCTATCCACATAGATTTTGTTGTTCTTGATCACGAAAACCGATTACGATTAAGGAGCTAATTGTGTGCACATAATCCTTGAAGGCCCATTCTTAGCCACCTCGATACGATCATCAATTGTCGAAATGGAGTTATACCTTACGATACGGAACATGACTTTAGAGCCTGATATTTTCCATTTGAGCAAAAAGCATATGCATCTGCAGTGGAAGAGGGTCTAGAAAATTGTGTAATTATTGTCCTAGAAGGCGTAGGAGTAGCGGCGGCTGACATGATGTGTTGATTGAGGAGTTGTCTGATTGTTCTGAAGAGTTGTTGGAAACTCAGGAACTGTGTGTTGTACATGGCTCATAGAGAAAAGGAAGAATCCTCTGTTGTTTCTTAAGGAAGGCAAAGGAAAAAGAAAGGGACGATGAGCCTCGAAGTTTGATCTCGAAGCCTCTGCACAATGGAATTGAGTATGCATATTTGGAAGAATGACCCGATGCCCAGTTGGTATCTCTTCACTTCTCGTGCCTCCGCAGGAGAAGCGATCACGCTAGAGGTCCTCAAGAAGAACAAATAGGCTATTGGGTGGAAATTTTCTGATTTAAAGGGGATCAGCCCTTTGGTTTGCACCCTTCACATTTACTTGGAAAATAAAGCAAAGCCAGTAAGACAACCGCATAGGAGATTGAATCCTCACATGTAAGAAGTGGTACGTGTAGAAGTTCATAATTTGTTATAAGCCGATATCATTTACCCCATATCGAATGCTTTGGGTGGAGTCCGACTCAAATTATTACTTGATAAAGTCTGGGGTGACCAACGTACCTGATGAGAGAAAGGAGAAAAGGTGCCCACTCGCCTTACCACTGGTTGGAGGGTATGCATTGATTATAGGAGGCTGAATGAAGTGACAAGAAAAGATCACTGCCCTTTACCCTTCATGGACAAGCTCCTTGAAAGAATTTCTGGGCATCCATATTACTGCTTCTTGGATGGTTACTCAAGCTACTTCTAGATAGAGATCTCGGTAGAAGACCAAGAGAAGACTACCTTCACCTGTCCATTTGGGACTTATGCTTACAAAAGAATGCCCTTCGGTCTATGTAATGCCCCTGCCACATTCTAGAGATGCATGCTTAGTATTTTTATTAACATGGTAGAGTGCGTTATGGAAGTCTACATGGATGACATCACGGTATATGGGGGTCGTTTTGAAGAATGCTTAATCAACCTTGAACTTGTCCTGCATAGGTGCATTGAGAAAAAATTGGTGCTGAACTGGGAAAAATGCCATTTTATTTTAAACCAAGGGATTGAGGTTGACAAAGCAAAAATTGAGTTAATTTCCAAACTTCCTTCCCCGCTTAAATGTAGAAAACTATGGGACAATTCCCCTTAGAGCGTCACGGGCCTACGGAAGATTCGCCAGACTTTTCGAAGGTTCGCAGAAGCCTCTTTACGATTCTTTGGAAAAGGATTTTAAAATTTTCTGGGATGGAGGTACGCGAAAAGGAGCTTGAGGGAGCTCATATCTACTTAGGCTGCACAAATGAGTAGGGGCACCTAATTGGTAGTTTCCCTTTGAAGTCATGTGTGATGCAAGTAATGTTTCGATCGGAGTAGTTCTCGAGAGAAGGGGAAACCTTATGCAGTTTACTATGCAAGCAAAACTTTGAATGAGGCACAAAGGAAATACACAACGGAGAAAGAGCTACTGGCAGTGGTCTATGCCTTGAATAAATTTCATGCATACTTGGTGGGGTTGGATATCATTATCTTCACATATCACTTAGCTTTGAAGTACCTCCTTACCAAGCAAGATGCCAAGGCTAGACTCATTAGATGGGTCCTTCTCTAGGAATTCAACTTGCAAATCAAAAATAAAAAGGGAGTGAAGAATGTTGTGGCAGATCATCTTTCAAGACTAACAATAGCACACAACACCCATAGCCCTCCAATTAATGAAGAGTTTCCTGAGGAATCCCTATTGGCAGTGGAAAGAGCCTCATGGTATGCTTACATTGCCAATTTCTTTGCAACAGGAGAAATCCCAGTTGAGTGGAAGGCACAGGACAAGAAGTTCTTCTTTGCAAA
Organism: Tetrastigma voinierianum; assembly: GCA_016808115.1. Lineage (NCBI taxonomy): Eukaryota > Viridiplantae > Streptophyta > Magnoliopsida > Vitales > Vitaceae > Tetrastigma > Tetrastigma voinierianum. The sequence continues at coordinate 64,491 of JAEQBH010004492.1, read as the reverse complement.
GATCCATTCCTACTATTGGGAGGAACCTTTCTCGCCGTCATATGATGCCTCTAAACCCAATTTTAGTAGTTGATTTATTCGATGTTTGGGGTATCGACTTTATGGGCCATTTCCTGCTTCGTTTGGATATGTATACATATTGGTGGGGTTGATTATGTGTCTACTTGAACTCGAAGATTGCAAAGGACAGATTGAAGAAAAGGCATGACCAGCTGATAGCCTGTAAAAAATTTCAAGTAAGGAGACCAAGTGCTGCTTTATGACTCTAAGCTCCACCTCTTTCCGGGCAAGCTCAAGTCAAGACGGACCGGTCCATTCATCATCCATCAAGTTTATCCAAATGGAGCTGTGGACCTGTTAAATTCCAAGGACAACAAGATGTTCAAAGTGAATGGCCAAAGGCTCAAGCCTTATGTAGTACAGTTCACAGCAAACAAGGAGGAGTTCCCCCTCCTTGACCCTCCACGTAAGTTAATGACCTGCAGGTTGGCAGTGCCACATTGAGACTAAAATGCCACTCCATTTTTGTTTGAATTTTATTTGTTTCATGTTTTCCTTAGTTGTAGCTTATTTCTAGTTGCAATTCTTCACTTTCCTGTGCTTAGATTCATAATTTTTAGTGTTTAGTTTTGTAGGAGTAGCTGATTTGAAAGCAGGAGTTGAAGTTCGCATGAGAAATTTTGCAGGGTCCGAGAAATTTCGCATCCTGCGAAATTTCGCAGCGTTAAAAAATTTCGCAACCTACGAAATTTTTTCCGTCTAATCCTGCATCTCTTTGTCTTCTTTGCCTATTCATCTCCCATAAAATCTTCAATTCCTGCATCCTCCCATTATTATCACACAAATTTTCTACACCCTAGTTTTTATTGCCCATTTATGGACACTAAATAGCTTCCCCTTTCACCTTCCCTAAACCCTCTATATAAACCCCTTTTCTTTTTCAATTAATTTCATTACCTATTCTAGATTTCTTAAAGAAGAAAACCTCTCCAACCTCTCCATCCTCCTACTGAGCATGGCGGGGCCGGAGTGTGGGCGATTGGTGCTCGGGTGCGATTTTGAACCACATGTTAGATAGGTTTGAGTGCTTTTGATCTCTGCGTTAATCATGTCATTTATCCCCGATTGAGTGTTAAGTGTCATCTTAGTAACACTTATGCCAATTTGAGGTGTTTTTAGTTTGTTTGTAGACTTTATACATTTGAACTTCAGCTTCAATGCAAATGATCGATCATGAGGTTGGAATTTTAGTCTCGACCATCAGCCGAAGCCCAAAATCAATGAACAAAGGCAAAGTGAAGAAAATGAGATGCGGAGTTGGACATGTGAGAGAATGCGAGCAATAAAACAGACAATTTCGCAGCATTTGGCAACAATTCGCAACCCTTGCGAGAAATTGTAAGCAGTTCGCGATCTCGGTACGCATTGCGAAATTCTCTAGCCCACGCCTTTGTCTGATTGCGAAATTAAACTTCTCCAGAAAATTTAAGCTAGCTTAGCGAAATTTATTAACTAAGCGAGGTCGCAACCTTATGAAGTCGCATAGCCCCTTGCCAATTTCGCTAACCCTTGCCAAATTCGCTAATTAGGCGAAATTCTCCTTGTAGCGAAATTGCAAGCCTCGTCGTACTTTGTAATTAATCTGTGCTTGAGCTTGGTGAATTACTCTCCTATCCTATAACAGCTTAGTTATTAGGTTTTTTGGTATTTTTATACCTTGAGGAGTCCTATAAATACCCCTCATGTTTTGTAATAAGGGAGGAGAGGAGGAGAGGAAGAAAGACATGTTTTTGGTGATTTGTAAGTTTTCATTTTTACTGCTTTTGTAAATAAATTGTTTTTATTTTAGTTTTGCTTTTATTTTCTCTCTTCTCTCTCTTCTTTCTCTCTTCTTTCTTTCACTTTCCGTGCCAAGCACACCTCATGAAGATGACAATTCAAGAGATGCTTGCTAAGCCTCCTTCCTGAAGAGGAAGGAAGCTAGCTTGGCAGTAGGGTTAAGCATGTTGTCCTCATGTACTAAAAGTTATGGGTAGTGTATTTATGGCCCTTATCTTCAAAACTCAGTTGCATAACATAGGATGTTATTGTCTTGGCGATACTCTCATGTGCTTTAGATCCGGTCTTAGTGACCAGGAATGCGTGGCTCTTTAGATGGTCCTTACTTGCACATGAGATAATATTCACATATTAGGGTTCTTAGTCGGGGTTAAATAACATTTGCTTTTATTGTTTGTGATACTCTCCATGCTTTAGGGTTCAGTGCTCGGGTGAGAGATGCTTGTGATTCTTTAGATGGTCTTTACTAGCCTAGGTCAATACTCTCCGTACTTTAGGGTTCGGTGCTCGGGTGAGAGATGCCTTTGTGATTCTTCGTCTTTACGAGCCTCTTAAAAATGATAAAAGAATGTTAGGGTTTTAAAAGGGGCGTAACTACATCTTTGTGTTGACTCACATAGGAGGATAAAACCTGAGGACATGTGTTTGCCACTAGGCACTTGAGTTAGTGGCCCTGCATCTTAGTAAATTTAACCCGTTGTTAATTTCAGGTTTTAACTTTCAGTTTTTACAATTATCAGTTTTCAAACCATTCCCTTGTTTTTGAATGAATTCGAAGAAGTCGAATAAGCCTTGTTCATGCCCTAATACAAACCATTTTTATGAAGAAAACCATCCACAGTGTTAGGCCACTGGAGCCACTATCCTGCGGTAGCTTGACTACGGCGGTTGTAGAGCTTAGGTATATAAATATTGTTGATTTTAGCTCGGCTTCTTTGTGTACAGATCAAATGGCGCCGGGTGCAGGATGGTGCTGACGCTACTAATGGTAAGTTGAAGAGTACTTGTGATCCACATCCGCAGTGAAGGTAACCTTTACCTCTTTTTTGCATATCGATTCTGGCCATTTGTGGAGTTCCGCATTTGGCCCGATACTTTGCGGTCCAACGAGTTTTTTCATTCAGTCATTTTACTTCTTTTGTTAGAACCAGTTTTTAATTTTTCTTTTAGCACTCTTTGTTGGTTCGAATTTTATTTGTCTACAATTGTGTAACTTGTGCATGCAACGATGGGATAGAGACGCGGGTAAATTTGAATAGGATTAATTACACAACTGACCTAGCTAGTGGTTGGTACGCGACTGATACCATGGATCCTATGCACGAGCAACGAATAGCCCAGGAACCCACTATGAATCCCAGTGCATATAGAACCATGAGGGGATCACATCCACCCTCCCCAGAGTTAGTGCCCACGTCACGTATCATTCCTCCTGGCGATGATGTAGCGAGTGAGGCCATATTTGTACCCACACAACCCACGTACCATGGTATGGAGAATGAAAATCCATACACGCATCTTAGGGATTTTGAGGAGTATACACTACCTTGAGGAAGGTATGATGGACATGGATTTGCTAAAGCTAAAGGCATTTCCGTGACCCTCAGAGACAAGGCCAGATGAAAACGCTCGTGAGGCTAGAACCATAAGAAATTGGGGTGCATTTATGACGAGTTCCTAAAGAAGTTTTTTAGTGCCCGCAAAATGACGATTTGAAAAGGCAAATTTATACCTTTGCAGCTCATGAAGGTGAGAAGTTTTACCAGTGTTGGGAGAGGTTTATGGAAACCAGTAATGCATGTCCACACCATGGGTTTGACACTGGATGTAGTAAACCATTTATGATAGGATGTCCCCACTATGAAACAACATGAGAAACGATGTGTGGGGCAACTTTTAAGTAAACACCACGGCGGGCTATAGACTTTTGACTTATAGCTGAAACCTCAAGGCATGGGATGAACCTCGTCGAGGAGGATGAAGAGGCCCGAAGTGTACTCAGTTACAGGGAGACCATTCATCTGATTTCGAGGACACCTTGATGAGAAAAATTAATCATTTTATTTCGGAGATTGGATGAATGGAAATGAAAAATCAACATAATATTTACTCATTAAGTGAGTTGTCACCATCAAACCTTAAAGCTGCAACCATGGTCACTGGTCACTATGGGGAAAAGCTATCGAAGAATGTCAAAATTTTGAATCAAGGTAGACCACCCGATGAATGTTCCGTTTAGCGATTCTATATTAATCGAAAACTGCTGTCTGCCGGGGAAAGCCGAAACTATCTCCCTTTATGTACCTCGATAGATCAGCGGCGGTTAGTCCCCACTTCCCAGCGACCATGACCACTACCCTTATCCTGTCGAGCGAGGCGATTACGAATCTAAAGTAAGATGGTAAGCCTGATAGGCGAGGAAGAACATAAGGTGCGAGATGTCCCGAACTAATCAAAATATTGAAGCGATCTGAAGTTCACTTAATGTGAAACTATCCCATATGCGATCTGAAATTTCAAAATTGTCCGTCAGCCCGGTACCAAAGTTCGAGGAAAGGAAGAAAGGGGCCTTTTCAGGGACAACGATATCGAATATGGTGGGCAGAACCAGGCGCAGTGGAGGACCTGACTCTTAGAACTGATGAAGTAAAGCGGAGTTGTGACCTTGAGAAGTGGTAGGGAGTTGAAGCGTGATGCGAGCTAGTTAAGTGAAATCCCGATGAAATTGAACCACTTGAAAACGGTGGTTATCGAGGAAGAAATTGAGAGGAAGAGTGCTTGGCGAAACGATTTTGGTTGGCCGAGGAGCTCAGTTTGCTGACCTCGGGAGTGGTGGAATCATTAAAGCTCTGCGAGGCTGCGGGATGCCAGTTAATTTTGCCTTGAACGAAGCGAGAACAAAACAACGCCTTGTTGGCGGAGAGTAGTGGACATGAAAGCGAGGAAGGCCCAGAGCCTGCTTGACGATCCAGTGAGGTTAAATCCTGGTGCGCCCGAATGCGAATACGCTCTTAGTAGCCGCCGGTTGATCAGTATATATTCTACCTCCCTTTTCCTGACCACTGCTGACAAAATTAAGCCGGCACCGACCGGCTAAAGTCGCCGTTACGTGACTTTCCACGGCTGGTCTTCATCTTGCCCCATTGCAAACCTGGCCAAAAACCTCGAACGTATCCGCGCGAGACGCGCTCGTCGCGCGTTGCGAAACATTAGAAGACTAGTGAAGCCACGTACATCTAACCTTTGCGCTACATCGAAGATGTGAAATGCACATTGCATGGCATAGTGGTTGGATTCGGGTTTGGGCACCGGACCTAGGCATTTCTAAGCTCCTCCACCTTACTTGATTGCAGCTACGAGATACTCAGGGCCCTCATATTACGGCTGGAGTCCAGCGGGTATACGACGTATGCATTCCGAGGGAGATGGCCCGGGTGATGGACCGCGATGCGCGCACTAAGCGGCCTCTCGGGCGGCCCGGCGTGCGGCCGCGTGACGGAGATTGGCTCGGCGGGGCGCCCGGGCGGTGCCGTTCCGTAACTTCGTAGGATCGCGACCCGTGCGGGTCTTCCTGCGTGATCTGCCCCGGAGAGGAGCACGCGCCCTGCTTTGATGCGGCCTCATTGGATATCCACGGCGGCCCGAGCTGCGATGGCTTCACCACCACCACCACGCGGTGAAAGGTGTTGGTTTCTTACAGGATTTATGTATAGTTTTAGCTTTATCAAACACTTTACTAATTTTGATTATGATTTTGTATTAGCCATAGTGAAAGCATTGATATGTTTGTGGTAACTGTTAGCCATGTATTAAGCCATTTGGCTATATCTTAGCTATTTCCCGGATTATATATATATATTCGACTTTTTCATATTGTATTTCTTGTGTCCCCTTATCATAGTATGCCTTTTTCTTTCAAACTACATGATGAATTGCTTGAATTGAGCAGTTGATTGCTTCAAATTGAACAATTGAATTGCTTCAAATTGAACAAATTGAATTGCTTTAAATTGGATAATTGAATCTGTCATATTTGTCACCTATATGCACAGAACAAATTCCATGCTTGAAACAATTTGGCCCAATTCGATCCTTTGTTCGACATATCGACTTGGAAATTTCCCCACTTTATCTTTATGTCACACCTTTACGCTCTATATTACTTCAATAGGTTGTAAATTTGTATGCCTTCTTCCACTTTGCAAAACCGGCCTTAGGTATGTTGGCAACCTAGGATAGGTTTGAGTTACCAACAATTGAAGACCAATGTTGTCTTCCAAAAAGGAAAAGAAAAGAAAAAGAAAAGAAAAGCGAAAGAAAAAAGAAAAGAAAGAAAAAAGAAAAATAAATTAATGATTTTGCTTTGAAACCGAAACACACAGTCCGAGGGGGTGTATGTGAAAGCCTTTGAAACCGATGCCACTAAGCCTTAATTGGTACAGGAGCCATCGATTTAGTGTTCGATTACATGGGTGGATAGAGTGATTTATGAGCTTGTGGATACCCAATTTTCGAAGTCATTCGGGTTCGAGTGAAATACAAAGTTAGTGGTCATTGATCCTTTTGACGTGCCCTATTGTAGCAATTGGTTGAGATCCTTCGGTGGACCTGGATTACAGGACTTTAATTGAAATCGGATTTTAAGCGTGCACCCTGCAGTGTAAGATGGGCAAGAAAGCAAAATTGACTTAGCCACTATCGGTTGTTAACTGACTTAAGGTATGTAGTACAAGTTGGGGGGGAAACAAATTTTGCGGTTTATTGATGTCCCCAGTTCTAAAGAACACAAGTCAGACTTAGGTGGAAATCCAGGTTAAATCGTGAAGCAGTGTTATTAAAAATTGTTCTCTTATAGATTTTATTCCTTATATAGGTTTCAAATATTGATTTCAATTGTTCAATTTAAAGTAATGTGGATTTTATATATAATCTGATAACACATTTTTGCAACACAACTTTTGAAAATACTACATGCATCTCGAATTCTTATTTTGCATTCTTTAAAGGGACTATAGCACGTTTCGGTTGGGGAGTGTGATTAGTGCTCAAAAATTTAATTTTGAACCTATCATTGGAAGACGGGTTTTGAGTGCTTTTTGATCATCAATCATGTCATTTATCCCGATTGAAGTGTTCATGTCGTATTGTGTGCGCCATTCACGTTGAGGTGTTTGGTTGTTTTGTAGACTTTTATACACATTTGAACTGACTTCAATGCGAATGATCGTCGTGGTTGATTTTAGTCTCGACCATCAACAAGCCCCAAAATCTATGGAAAACCAGGCCAGTGAAGAAAATGAGATGCAGGTTGAAGACATGGCGGAGAATGCGAGCGACAAAGCGGTGATTTATGGCTTTGTTTGGCGGCGATTCATGACCGCGAAATTGTAAAACGATTCGCAATCTCGGCACGCATTGTGAAATTATTGGCCACGCCTTTGTGCAAATTGCGAAATTCGCTTCTCATTGAAAATTTAGCTGGCTTAGCGAAATTTAGCTAGCTAAGCGAAAGTCATGACCTTGCCCAGTGTGACCTTGCGATTTCGCTAACCACGCGAGTCGCTGTTGAAATTCTCATAAAGTGCAAGCCTCGTCATGCTTTGTAATTAATGCAACCGCCTTCAAACGGTGTGCTCTCTATCTATAATGGCTTAGTTATTAGGTTTTTGGTATTTTATACCTTGAGGAGTCATAAATACCCCTGTGTTTTGCAATAAGGGAGGGAGAGGAGGAAGAAAGACATGTTTTTGATGATTATAAATTTCATTTTTCTTGCTTTTGTAAATAAATTGTTTTATTTTAGTTTTTGCTTTTATTTTCTCTCTTTATCTCTCTTACTTTCTATATTGCTCTTACTTAGAACAGGCACATAAAAATGACAATTGAGAGATGCTTGGGCTAAGCCTCCTTCCTTTGAAGGGAAGGAAGCTAAGCAGCAGTAGGGTTAAGCATGTTGTCCTCATGTACTAAAAAGTTATGGGTAAGTGTATTTATGGCCCTTATCTTCAAAACTGGTTCTTTGCTGTGAGATATTTATTGTCTTGTGATACTCTCCTGCTTTGAATCCAGAGTGCTTAGTACGAGTGTGTGGCCTCACTAGATGATTAACATACTTGCACATGAGATAATATTCACATATTAAGGTTCTTCAAATCGAGTTCAATAACATTTACTTTTATTGTTTTGTGATACTCTCTCCATGCTTTAGGTTGCGTGCAGGTGAGAGTGCCTTGTGATTCATAGATGGTCTTTACTAGCTAGGTGATACTCTCCATGCTTTAGGGTTGGTGCCGGGTGAGAGATGCGTGATTAACAGTCTACAGCTCACAAAATGGTAAAAAGAATGTTGGGTTTAAAGCGAAAGGGCCGTAACTACATCTGTGTTGACTCTTTGGGAAGGATAAACACAGACATGTGTTTGCCACCAGCTTGCAATTAAGTGACTTTAAATCTTCGTAAATTTCTTCATTGTTAATTCCGATTTTAACTTCGGTTTTTTACAATTTCACATTTTTCAAACCATTCCCTGTTTTGAATAGATTCGAAAGAGTCGAATAGAAAGCCTTACCTTCATGCCTAATCACGGTATTTTTGAGAAGAAAACCCATCCAAGTGTTCGGCCCACTGAACATTATCTGCGTGGCTTATTTACGAGTTGTAAGCTTAGGTATATAAATATTGTTGATTTTAGCTCAGCCTGCGTGGCCTGGCTCGGGCACGGCTGGCTCGGGCCTCGTGTGCGGCCTTCATGCCCCTCCTTGCCCTTGCGTAGCGCCCAGCCTCCTCTTAGTCCTCTCCTACTGGCCAGATCCGCCGCCGCCCCTGCTGCCGGTGTGGCCACTCCTGCTACTAGGGTTGTTGTTGTTCAAGGTGCCCCTATCCTTGCTGCCTCTTCCCCGCTCAGGTATGGCACATGGGTTAGGCCAACTCCTCCATCTCCTCCACATCCGCGGCCATCCCAGGAGGACCACCTCCCAAAGGGCCGGGACTTGGCCCAGGAGTGAGTCGTCGGTTCGTGGGCACAGGAACCTCGATTCCCTTTGTTCGAGGCTAGTACGCTAGCTTCCTTTTGGATGCGTCCCTGCCGCTTATCGGAAGACCTATCTTCCATTATGGCCACATTATAGGAAATTACGATTATAGTGCCAAGAAGCCTGTGAGGCCTTTTCTGACATATCCTGATTTTTCACCTTCCCGAGCTCAAAGATTCCATGCGTCTTGTGCAACGGTACTCCACAGGCCTTTCATGACCCGTGTAGGTTTTTTACCACTGGGCGAGTCATTGAGTTCTATCATATTATGACATCGATGAGTCACGATTGGTAATGCACGGAGGGTGGTTCAGAATCAATAATATTTATAAACCTAATTCCTCCTATTGCTGTAGCATGGATATTACAGTATAGTGGCTCTAGGGTCGAACATAGGGATGGGTTTTCTTTACACAAATGACTTGCAGTTAAGTTCTAATTGGTGAATTTGGTTTGGATTATGGGATTTGATAAAAACAGTGCAAGGTAATGTTTAGAAATTGAAAGTTAAATAAAATAAAATGTGGAAGAAGTCTCCTTAAAGTGTCAAGCTACTGGATTTGGGTTCTAAAGGCCACTGAGGGGTTCTCGGGTCCATTTTCCTTGCGTTGGGGAGGATGACCTATAACCAACCCCAAACGGATCACCGTGTGGCTATAAAAATGGGCCTAAATAAAATATCTTTGAAAATTTGGTATTTACTTCCTATTGATGGTCTCGGACAATGAATAACATCACCTTGACTCACTTTCCAACAGCTAATAAATGATAACTAATGAATATCACTGTATCTAACTATAAGCATATAATAAACCCTAAAAGCTTACCAAGTACTAACCATTTAAGGTGAATCGAAGGGATCAAACCTAAAATTTGGAGAAAATAAAAACATCCTTGAATCACCTTTCAATAAACCATAATTGATAACTAACAGATGTCAATGGATCTAGCAACAGCATCGATGAACCCAAAAGCTTATCAAATACTGATCATTAAAAGCAACCCAAAGGGATTAAAGCCGACGTTTGAATGAAACCATAAATGGTAGAAAATACCTCCGTTAAAACATGGAATACCCTCAGTTTGCCTTATATCCCCTGCCTAGTAGCTTTCTTCTTCAAGATGAAAGAGGTTCTAGCCACTCATCCTCCGAGTTATCATCTTCCGAGGGTGTTTGGCTAGTGAGAAAGGGAGAGAAAGGAAGAGAAAATGAGAACCCGGGAGCTTCTTGTTTATAAGCTTTCAAAAAACCACAAATTCTGATAATCAAAATCTCTCGTACAATTTATTAGTGCACAAGTGCTATTTTGAGCCCTATTTAAGATAGGTTTTGAGTGCTTTTTGCGCACTAATCATATCAATTAAACCAATTGATGTGTGCAGGTCCACTTAGTACCACTGATTCCATTTCGAGTTTGTTTTTGGTAAGTTTGCAGGTTTTTGCGTGCCTCAGCCAATTAGTTCAAGTTTGATGTCGAGATGTGTGCGGAATTGCTGGGGATTTACAATTTTTTTTCATCATTCAGAAATGAAGAATTGTGAAGTGGATTTGAAGAAAGGAGGATGTAGTAGCCAAATAGGGAAGCAAGAGCAAACTAGGGATTTTCGCTATGATTGCCAAAATTTCGCGAGGGATTACGGTGTTCGAGGATTGCGAAAATTTCGCAATCATGCGAAAAACCCAACAATCTGACGAAATAATAAGAACCCCCAAGCTAGGCCGCGAAATTTAGTTAACTAAGCGAGAAATTTCTTTGTGCCGCGAGAATTTCTCAATTTAAACTATCACAAAATTTCGGCTAACTGGCAGGGAATTTCTCTAGCATAGCGAAATTTTTGCTATATAGCGAAATTCACTGTTCATAGCGAAAATGGTTGCCTTGTGTTTTTTAATAACATTCCAAGCGACCCGTTTTGATTGTTACCATTTGTCCCCTATTGTAATTACATATTTTAGGTATTTTTGGTATTTCACACATCTTGTATGACTATATAAACCAACTTATGGCTTTGTAACCACCAACTTTCAATCTTTGATTACCACAACGGCTTTTGTTCCGAGTTTTTCTCTCTTCTCTCTCCTCTTTCTCTCCCTTTCTTGGTTCTTCGCCTGCCCTCGAGGATGACAACTTGGAGGATGAGCGGCTAAAACCACTCCCTCCTTGAAGTAAAAGGCTGCTGGGGGTGGGATCTTAAGGCTGCTGGTGGTTCCCCTGTTTTTCACGCAGCAGGTTCTGACATTTTGGTTCCCAAAGTTTCATTTCTAGGTTTAAAGCTTTTTGATGTACTTTCTTTGTCTAATACTTGGCAAGCTTCTAGGGTTTAGTGTATTCTTAGCTTTAGATACACTAATATCCGTCAATTGCCATTCTGAGTGTGAGGTAGGTAAAGGGGTTAGTTTTTCACTGTAAGTGCATCCACTTTGATCCATACTTGGTAATCTTTTAGGGTTTAGTGGATTCTTATTTTAGATCCATTTGAGACTCATTCAGTTACCCTTCACAGTCATTGTAGGATGAGTCGAGATGAATTTTCACTGTAGGAACCATAAATGCTAAATAAATGCTTTCTATCGAAAGGGAAATTATTAGGGTTTAGTTTTTAAAAGTTAAATGAAGATCCGGTTTGGGAAATGACTATATGTCATCCTCCCCAATGCGAGGAAATGAACCCGGGACCTCTCAGTTAGCCTAGGACCTTAAACCCATTGGCCCAAAACATCAAGGAGTTCTATTTTACATTTTTTTTTATTTAAATTTCAGTTTGCCAGCATTACACCTTTGTTTCTGAAATCAAAAATCCATATTTAATTCACCATTTTTACTTCACTCGAATCATTTGTACGAATAAAACCCATCCTTGTGTTCGACCACTAGACCATTATCTTTGCGGTAGCTTGACTACAGCGAGTGGGAGAAATATATGATACAAATTTTGTTGATTAGGATCACCTGCGTGACGCAGATCAAATGGCGTCGTTGCGGGGATGGTGCCTAAGTGCATTTGACGAACTGTGGAACACTTGTGATCCTCATCACAAGTATTGGTGAATTCCTTTTATATTTCACTGTCATTTTTTTATTTTATTTTCATTTCATATAAAAAAAAAAAAAAAAAAAAACAGTGCTGCAGGATTGTTGTTGGTGCTTGTCCTGTCTTGCTGCAGAGGGTCAGTTCCAGTGGATTAGAGTTTCTCAATCAAGGTTGAATTTGAACCCAATGGAACAGGGACAGTATGGTCAGCATGTGGCAGGGGGTAACCTTAGTGAATATATGTCCATGAGGATTATAAACCCAGTCATGGCCAAAGTCAACAACTTGTGGAGAGGGGACCCAGTGAATATATCAGGTCCGCGAGGGACTATAGAAACCCGATGGATGAGTTCACCATATGGTAGTGCTTACAACCATAGTTGGGGGAATCACACCAATTCTTCATGGGAACCAAGACCCCAGAATATGCTCCTCATGAACCTCCGTTTTATGCCTCGACCCCTCAGTCACCTCAGCCACCACAGTCAATTTCTCCATTTGAACAAGCCATTTTGGACCTTACCAGGATAGTGGATGACTTTGTGGAAGAGAATAAGGAGATTAATGCCATTGAATCAGAAAATTGTCCTTTGTGAAAACCGATTTGAACAAGAAAATAGATGAGCTGAAAAATGGTATGAGCATAAATGGTTGACTGCGAGATTCAACGAAGAACTAATCAATCGACAACGATGTCCACGAGGAGGAAGAGTGCGAGTGACACCATGGTAGAGCAGTGTCAGCCACTTGACCATACGAGGAGCTTATAGAGGATTTTATTAGATTATCGAGTTGTTTGAATCCTCGGATACGTGTCACATTGTTTTTCAAGGAGAAGAAAGAAATCCTTACTTTATAGCGAGAAGAGGCGGTGAAACAAAAGCGTGGAAGTGCCCAAAAGAATGTCCTTCAGCTTGATTCCCATGATTCAGCCCACGCCCTTTACCCAGACACGAATGCCGCGCGGTGGCCCCTCCAGCGATCGAGTGTATATTCTACCTCCACCCCTGCTACAACCAGCAGTGACACACGAAAAGGCCACCCATCATTGCCCACGTCTTAAAAAATTCGAGATTAGTGGCCATTATGCAGAGTGCGCCACTACACCAGACAAGATGGCTTGCACATCTGGCGTAGCGTAGTGGATTTGGTTCGGTCTTTGGTTAAGTCTCGAGCACCTGGACCTTAGCATTCCTATAAGCTCCACCAGTTTCTTTAATTTAATTGCTTAGTCTTGTTTAAGTTCCTATTTTGTTAAAAAAAATTGTGGTAATCAGTTGAGTGGCTTGTTTTTCTTTGTGTTAGTAGATACGACGTATCGACCACTTCCGCAGGCGACAACACCTCAACTGCCTAAGTGGGGATGATCCTTCTCACCACCCACTTTGATTGAGGAGGTACCACTCCATCCTCTGCTTTCTCATTCCCATTCGAGGATATTTGGTGTTAGAAATAATGTTCATATTTTTTTTTAATTTAGTTTTATTGGTTCGCATGCCACACGCGAGCGAATTTGTTTGTTAAAATTGAGGCTTTTGTGTGTGCCTATATTTTTGTGTTTCTGCTTTTACCCTTAGTTGAAAAATTGAAGCCCTGTATGTTACCTTAATGTTAGAACAATTCCATGCATGATTTAGTTTTTGGTCAATTAAGATTTCAGCATATTCAACCTTGAACATTCCCCCTTTAGCTAATTCACACTGCTTGCACACAGTTGTACCCATAGGTTAAAAGCTATTTACCTCTTTTCAGCTTTGCAAGCTAGGCCTTAACCTGATTGACGACCCATAATAGGTTTAGTGTTACCCGTATATGAAGACCCGATGTAGTCTTCGAAAAAAAAAAAAAAAAAAAAAAAAGAGAAAAAGCAAAAAGAAAAAGAAAAGAAGAAAAAGAAGAATAAAAGATGTGACGCTTTGCCTTGAAACCCGAACACGGTCCAAGGGGTATATGGCGAAAGCCTTTAGACTTAGATGCCCTAGAAGCCTTAGTTGGTTGGGAGTCATCGACTTAGTGTTCATTACATGGGTGGATGGGTAGAGTTTAGCGTGTTGTAGGTGCTTAATTCTAGAAGTCATTCGGTCAGGTGAAGCACACGAGTTTGTGGTCAAGTGATCCCTTTTGGCTTGATGCCACTAAACCTTAATTAGGTTAGGAGTCATCGGTGGACCAGATTCACGCGGACTTTGAGTGAAGTCGAGTTTTTTAGCATTACACCTATGATGTAATCAAATAAAAGAAATAAGAGTGTAGCTAATCCTATTTAGGTTGGTGGCGGTTTAAGGCCATGGCGTAAATTTAGGTTGGGGGAGGAGAATAGCTGCCACACAATTTATTGGCTCAAAGATTTACCTTAGGAACAATTAGATTTTTTAAGTGGAAGTTCGAGGTTGACTTCCTTGGAGCAGATGTTGTCTAGAAAACTTGTTCTTATATGACAATTGTTCTCTCCTGACGATTTTCGTTCATGGTCTAATTGTTCATACTAAAGGTAAAGCTTACACATGCACACTTTTAGATATATGCATTTTTTGGCAAAAACCACGACATACATACCTTTATTATTTTAGCATTGCTAAGGGACTAGCAACGTGTCGGTTAGGGGAGTGTGATTAGTGCCCGAAAATTGCTATTTTGAGCCACTATTTAAGATAGGTTTTGAGTGCTTTTGCGCACTAATCATATCAGTCTCACAATTGATGTTTGCAAGTCCACTTAGTGCCAGCGATTCCATTTCGAGTTTGTTTTTGTAAGTTTGCGGGTTTTGCGTGCCTCGATGATTGGATTCGAGTTTGATGTATCGAGATGTATGCGGAATTCTTTGAGGATTCCTGATATTTTTTCATCGTTCGAAATGAAGAATTGTGAAGTGGATTTGAAGAAAGGAGGATCTGATAGCGAATAGGACGGGAGCAAACCAGGGATTTTATTTATGATTCGCGAAAATTTCGTGGGATTGCGAAAATTTGTGATCATGGCGAAAATTTAGCGATCTAGCCGAAATGTGTGAAAGAACTAAGCTAGGCTAGCGAATTTAAATGGCTAGCGCGAAGGAGATTTGCGTACTTTAGCGAAGTGCTCAATTTCTCACATCTCGAAAATTTAAGCTAGAATTTGTGAAATTTACGTACTTATAAGCGAGAATTTTCGCTATATAGCGAAGTTCTCTGTTCTTAGCGAAAATGGTTGCCCTGTGTTTTTGATGTTTTGATTCCAAGCGACCACGTTTTGATTATTTACCATTTGTCCCTATTGTAAATACATATTTTAGGTATTTTTGGTATTTCCACACATCTTGTATGGTATATAAGCCAGCTTATGGCTGTAACCCCTAACTTTCAATCTTTCGATTACACAATGACTTTTGTTCAGTTTTCTCTCTTCTCTCTCCCCTTTCTTGGTTGCTAAGCACCCTCGAGGATAATGACTTGGAGGATGGCGGCTTAAAACCACTCCTCCTTGAAGTAAAAGAGTGACTGGCCCGAGAGTGGTGGGATCTCTTAAAATTTCTTCAGTGGTTCCCTGATTTTCAGCGACGAGGTTTGACATTTTGGTTCCCAATTTTCATTTCTAGGTTTAAAAGCTTTTGATGTACTTTCTTTGTGTCTAATACTTGGCAAGCTTTTAGGGTTTAATTGTATTCTTGGCTTTAGATACACTAATATCCATTAGTTTCCATTTACGAGCCGAGGTGAGTAAAGGGGTTAGATTTTCAGCTGTAGTGCATCCTTTGATCAATACTTGGTAATCTTTTGGGTTCGGTGGATTCTTATTTTTAGAACCATTGAGACTCATTAGTTACCCTTTACGAATCATTGTAGGATGAGTCGAGATGAATTTTCCTTTGTAGGAACCATAAATGCTAAATAAATGCTTTCTATCAAAGAGTATTAGGGGTTTAGTTTTTAAAGTTAAATGAAGGTCAGGTTCGAGAAATGACTATATGTCGTCCTCCTCGATGCGAAATGAACCAGGGACCTCTCGAGTTAACTAGGACCTTAAACCCATTGGCCGAAAACTTCGAGGAGTTATATTTTACATTTTATTTTATTTAAATTTCAGTTTGCCAACCATTACACCTCTTGTTTTCACAAAATCCCAAAAATCGAATTTAATTCACCATTTTGACTTCACTTCAATCATTTGTCTGAAAACCCATCACGTGTTCGGCCCTAGACCAGCTATCACTGCTGATAGTTTGATACGCGGTAGGAGGAATATAGGATACAAATTTTGTTGATTCGGGATCACTCTTGTGGCACGAATCATGATATCTTGTCTTGGGGCTTGCGCCAAGCCACTGGCTTCACAAAATTACCAAAATTTCAAAGCGAAGAAGCATTACAGAGGGACAAAACAGGAAGAAAACCAAAAAGATGACAAAGAAGTTAAAAAGTTAAAGCAGCATGAACAGTGGTAGGGGCAAGGCAATTTCACGGGTTGCAAAATTTTCGCAGTGTTGCGAAAATTCTCGACACCAAATTTTGCGGAGTTACGAGAAAATTTTACGACCACTGCTCTTTTTCTTACTGCACTATACTTTTCTTTTCTTACGGTTTTTATTTGCGACTATGAGTTGAACTTGGATTCTCCATGGTTGACGAGAATCCCTATCTATGGTATAAAGCACATAAAAACGAGTAAAACTTGCCCTGAAAATTTGATTAGTAGCTTTGCTGGGTCCTTAACATGCCAATTGGGTTAGTGGAGTTGATTAGTACACAAAAGTGCTCCAAAACCTGTGTAGTAAGGGTGCAAAATAGCACTTTTTGGTAGTAATCTCACCCCTGTGACAAATTGCTAGTCCTTAGCGATGAAAGAAGAAAGCGATCAAAGTAAGATGAAATTTATAAATATATCTATACAAAAATGGTTTTCAAAATCATTAGTGATAAATGCGACCTACGTGCTTGGTGCATCAAAGCCTCGCGACCATCTCAAGAGAAGAGTATGTGCTATGCAAAACCAATTATCAAAGCGTTGTCAACTCTGAGAATAACCTAACATCTTCCGGCAAAAAACTTCAGTGTTAGCTTGATTAGTTTTCAAAAATAATCACACATCCCAACACATCCTACTCCCAGGTACAAACTTTATCTAAACCTAGCAGGACTAACCTGACCTCAATAGATCAAGACCCACTTTTGGCTACAACTCCCTTTTTTTGATGCAGGGGTGCAAATCTTAGGGCATTGAACTCCTGATGTCCGTAACGAGGTCCGCAGGTGACTCGGCTGATTAATGTTTAAGGCATGATCATGCAAAGATCTTTCAACCCACTTAACTCTTCAGTTTCACCTTGGTTCTTGTGAGTTCGAAACTCCAGCACATACAAATTTGCTAGCTCTGCCCATCCACCAATAGCAGCTCAAGTCGGTGACTCCTGGCCAGAGTTAATGGTGTGGGCTTTAAGACTTTAGCGTATCATCGAGGCCGTACTTGGGTTTAGAGACAAAGCGTCATGAATTTTATTTTCTTTCTTTTTCTTTTCTTTTCTTTTTTGAAAGACTCATTGGTCTTTATTCGAGGGGATCGAGCCCCATTAAGGTCGAGTGAAAGGCCCCAGGCAGGACTTTTGGGGCTTAGAAAGCGAGACGGAGTTTCGACTATAAATGAAATCTAATGTGCATAGTGTGTGGTTAGTTCAATGTAGAAGAAAAAATGTTGAATTCAATAAGATTTTCAATGGGTTATCAACTCAACTAACCATAACACCATTCTAACATCAACAACATTGGGACAAAATTTCAATTTCTTATACTCCAAGCTAGGCGTTACAAAAAAAGTTTTATGAACATTAGAAACTGAAAGCATGAACTAGAAGCTAAAAAAAAAACATGCATTATATTGTAAAAAAACAAACTAACTAGCAAGTCATTCAACTAAACAAAAAGACTTGCTTTCAGGCTTATAAAACAACACTTCCTTCCTTAGCTCTCCCCCGACAGGCTTTACGTGTCCTCGTGTGGCTGGAATGGAAATTTAAGGGAGGAAGTGACCTCCTTTGATAAAATGTGCCCATTTTGGATAGGATGATGCCATAAACTTTCCACTTCAAGACCTTATTCCTCATTTGGGCTTGAATGAACAAGTTGGAAGAAGAAAAGAGAGGAAAAGTGACTGATAGAAGGAGTGCCAAGTGCGTAGCTGTATCATAATCTGAAAATGTTCTTTCTGGCTATATTTAGATTCTACACTCTCTAAGCTTTCCCACGATACCCAAATTACCCAAAGCGAGTTCGATGAAAAGTTATGATGAAACAAAATCGGGCTACAAAAATGGAGGAGTTGCAAAATTTTAGATTTGAGAAATTTATGATAGTACATTTTAAATTTTATTTTTTTATTTTTTAAAATTATTTTTAATATATAAATATATAAATAAAATATTTTTTATATTAATACTAATAAAAATAAAGGAAAAGATCTGTGATTGTAGTGTGGTTGCGAATTCATGACCTGCAGTGTTCTTGAAATTGTTGGGTGTTGCAAAATTTCACAATTTTTGCGACCCCTGTAGTTCTGGAGCTCTTTCCTGCGAACTCTAGACCTCCTATTTGTAAAAATTTGACACAAGCGCAAAAATAAAGCGCAAAGAATAATTAAAGTGAGAAAAAAAAGAAAAAAGCTAGAAACAAAGGTTAACTTAAAACTAGAGAAAATCTAAAGAGAAAAATTGAATAAAGGAAAATAAAATCAAATAAAATCAAATCAAAATCAAAACAAAAAAATGATGAACTCTACGGTCTCAAGGAGGCGAGTCACTGAACCGATTCTCAAGCCTTGTTTGGTGAATTAAGGAGGAATTGGTGGAGCTAATGGAATTGTTGAGGTCAGTGCTCCGTATACGGGCTAAGCGATAGGCATCCATTTGTGCCATGCGGTATGAAGCGGTACGCCAATTTCTTTGATGTAGTGGCAAAGTTTGGGCGTGGGCCGCTAGCCCTCGAAAGTAATTTTGCGAGCGTGCGTGGATGGGATGACCAACGTGGGGTGTTCCATGTGTTTAAGTATCTTTGCGGGTTTTAGGTAGGATGTCGCGGCAGTCGGGAAAGGGTGGGTGTAAATTGTGCTTTAGGGCTCTTCCATTTGCTTCATTTCGGCGCCTTCCTCGATCGATATGGTAAGATTGCTTCTTTCTTTTCCCATGGAAACAGTTGGCCTGATGTACGAGTTAGTTAACCCTTGATATTCGACAAAGTCTCTATCGACCCCTTAGTGGTTCTTATTGATAATGCCCCTCCACCATGGTGTCAATCGGCATCTTATCTTGATTCTCTTAAATACGGAGAAACATGTGGCCTGATTGGCAGAAGCCTTGAAATTGATTTAAGTAGGTTGTCAAATTTCGATCAATTTCTCTTTGAAGTCCATCAATTCTCTTGTCACATTGTTTTCCTGATATCGATTTCTGACTTAATTGAGCATTGATTATCATATGCTTTTCTAAAGTGCCCACCAGCTTGCTGGGGTTGAAATAAACGTTCAACGAGAGGTTGGTAGTGGTGGTTGAGAAATTTGAGATGAAGAAGCATATTGTGAATGTGCAGGAGGTGCATATTGTGCAGGTTTTGGTCCCCATGAGAGATTTAGGTGGTTCCCTCAACTAGGATTGTAAGCATTTCCATATGGTGCATTTGTTGGAGGCACCATGTAGGAGGGTGCACTCACCCATGGAGGGTTTCTATAGTCCCTCATGGACCTAGCTATATGCGTTTGGATTTCTCTCCGATACTGACTATGCTTCTCTTCATGTGGGGGTTCCATTTGATCACAATTCAAGCCCATTGGAACATGCACTCTACTTGTGTCTGAAGACGAAACCTGAGGCAAACAAAGAAACAATCCTACTTCTTATTTTTTTTTTTTTCCTTTTTTACAGTGAAATGAAAATAAAAGAGCGCGATAATATATGAAGAATGATAAAAGAAAATTCACGGGAGCTTTTGTGATGAAGATCCGCAGTGTTCATCGATTCATCGTTTGCACTAAGGCATCATCCGACACTTGACGCCACGTTTGATTCATGTGCACGGAGGGTGGTCCGGAATCAACAATATTTATAAACCTAATTCCTCCAACTGCCGTAGCATGGCTACTACAGTATAGTGGCTCGAGGGTTGAACACAGGGATGGGTTTTCTTCGCACAAATGACTTGCAGTTAAGTTCTAATTGGTGAATTTGGTTTGGATTATGGGATTTGATAAAAACAGTTTAGGGTAATGTTTGGAAATTGAAATTTAAATAAAATAAAATGTAAAAGAAGTCTCCTTGAAGTGTCAGGCTATTGGATTTGGGTTCTAAAGGTCACTGAGGGGTTCTCGGGTCCATTTTCCTCGCATTGGGGAGGATGACCTATAGCCATTTCCCGAACCGGATCTTCATGTGGCTATAAAAACTGAACCTTAAATAAATATCTTTGAAAAATTGGTATTTGCTTTCTATTGATGGTCTCAGACAGTGAATAACATAACCTTCACTCACTTTCAACAGCTAATAAATGATAACTAATGAATATCACTGTATCTAACAATAAGCATCTGATGAACCACAAAGCTTACCAAGTACTATCCATTTAAGGTGAACTGAAGGGATCAAACCTAAAATTTGGAGAAAATAAAAACAACCTTGAATCGCCTTTCAATAACCCATAGATGATAACTAACGGATGTCGATGGATCTAGTAATAAGAATCCATTGAGCTTGAAAAGCTTATCAGAAATCACCCAGATCATTTAAAGCTACGAAAGTTAAGCCCGGAGCATTTGAATGAAGCATTAATGGTAGAAAATACCTGGATTAAAGAGCATGGAAAAGCCCTCGGTTTTGCCACTTATTCTGCCCGATAGCCTTCTTCTTCAAGGAGAAAGAGGTTCTAGCCACTCATCCTCCGAGTTGTCATCCTCGGAGGGTGTTTGGCTAGTAATAAAGGGAGAGAAAATAAGAACGGGGACCTTGCACTGCAAGCTTCCCAAAAACCATAAATTACAATAATCAATAAGCTCTCGTACAATGTCTTGTCTGGGGGCTTTTATAGCCAAGCCCCAATACAAAATTACCAAAATATCAAAAGCGAAAACTATTATAGGGGGACAAAATGGGAAGAAAACCAAAAAGGTGACAAAGAAGTCAAAAAGTCAAAGCAGCATGAATAGTAGGCGAGGCGAGACAATTTCGCAGGATTGCGAAAATTTTCCTTGAATATTGCGAAAATTTGCAACGTGCCCAAATTTACAAGTTGTAGAGGAATTTCACGGCCTACTCCTTTTCTTTTCCTTTTCTGCTTATCTTTTCTTCCAGTTTTGATTCCCTGCGACTATGAAATTTGAACTTAGTTTCTCCATGGTTGAGCAGAATCCTTATCTATGGTATAAAAAGCTTGCAAAATCAACAAAACTTGCCACAAAATATGATTAGTAGCTTTGCTAGGTCCTTAACATGCTAATTTGGTTAATTAGGCTGATTAGTACGCAAAAAGTCCTCAAAACCTGTATTAATAAGGGTATAAAATAGCACTTTTTGGGTAGTAATCAGTTCCCATCCTTGTCATCCGCCACATATTGATGGCGTGAGGGGACACTTTGGGCCTCGGACAATTGGTACATTCAATCTCTCAATTGTCCTCGCCAATTTGGTACAATTATAGGCAGTGGCCTCACCCCTCGCCTCTAGGTGTTAGCCTTTAAACCCGGGGGACACGATAGTAGGATCTATTCTATTCGGAGGCGGCTTCCTCAGAGAGTATGCTTCTTGATGACCAATGCATGGTCCTAATTTATTTAACCGACATCACAGTGCAGAGGAGTCATTCTCGAGGCTCTCTATCGCATCTCTAAGGGCTTTCGGTTCAGCCCAATCGAGCTCATCATGACCTCCTTATTCCACTTCGAGGAATGAGTCCGCTCGGGAACGACCTAAGGCGAGTGCATACCCTCTGTTCAGAGGCTACTCTGTCAAGTGTAATAGCATCTTGGTTTTCCTCTTTGCGAACCTAGGCTAGAGGAAATTTGTCGAGATCACGAGGCCATTTCGCGTTGATTGGCAGTTATGCCCAATGCTCATCACCTCCACAGGACCCTAGGCGAGGATGAGCCGGCGGAGGACCATCCTGCGGGTAGCGGAGAGTCATCCCCTCCGGTGTCTCTTGGGGAGCTCCTAGGATTCTAGCATCCATAGCTCAGTGGTCAACGCCCACTTCTTACATCTCTTGCCTCCTCTGCACCTCTAGTGCCTCCAGCTCCTTCAGAGTCAGCTGAACCCAGTATGTTAGTGATTCGTGCCACGGTAGGGTGATCCGGAATCAACAAAATTTGTTTCCTATTTTCCTTCTCTTGCCAGTAGTCAAGTTCTTTGCGATATAGATAAATTCGAACACGGGGATGGGTTTCATCTTACAAATGATTTGTATCATGGTTCAAAATGGTGAGGCTTTCATTTGGATTTTCGGATTTGCATTAAAAAGTGGGGGTGTTGTTGTCACTAGGTTAACTGAAGGCAGTTTAAGTTAAGGTATGGAGAAGACCTTGAAGTCTCGGGTCACTAGCTTGATAAAATGAGGTTATAAAGGT
Source organism: Tetrastigma voinierianum (assembly GCA_016808115.1). Taxonomy (NCBI): domain Eukaryota; kingdom Viridiplantae; phylum Streptophyta; class Magnoliopsida; order Vitales; family Vitaceae; genus Tetrastigma; species Tetrastigma voinierianum. The sequence goes on along the minus strand of JAEQBH010004492.1, from coordinate 42,019 downwards.
GTCCTCGGGTTATTTCGCATTAGGGCAAATGACATATAGTCATGGCCCAATCGGATCTTTGTTTAACTTTAAAAACCTGACCCTTAAAATCACTCTATTTGAGCCCAAAGCATTTACTAAGCATTTAATGTTCAATGATTTAGAAAAACCAAGCATTTAACCTAATTTCAGTGGCTTGTAAATGACATCTAATGAATGTCGATGTATCTACCATTAAAGTCTGTACGGGCCCTTAAGCATCTGCGATATTAATGAAGAAATACATTAATAACATTAAACCACTAGTTGGAAAGTTTGGAACACATAAATACGTGCACCTTCATTTAAAACGAGAGGAACACTGCGAGCCACCATTAACCAACCCTAGCAACCCTCCTCTTCCAGGTTTTGGGAGAAGCAGTCAAACATCCTTTGAGTTGTCATCCTCGAATTGTGTTTAGCGACTAAGAAAATGAGAGAAAGAAGAAGAAGAAAAGCGGGACAACGAGTATAAAAATGAAAGTTAGCAAAAGTTAGGGTTATAATTTGTCCATAAGGTGGCGTATATAGCCTTGCAAGATGTGTGAAATACCAAAATAGCAAAATAATATGATTCTGATAGAGGCGAAATGGGAATTACACAAAGCGGGGTCGTTTGGATCACGAAATGAGATGGCGATTTATTTAATGCATAGTGAATTTATTTATCATAGCGAAAATTGCATACGTACAAAAATTTGAATTTTAAGCTATGCACGAGTAATTTCGCTATGATAGAGGAATTTTTGGCATGATAAGCGGGGAGCCCTATCATAAGCGAAAATATGGCATAGCGAAAATTTCGTTGGAATTGAAATTTTCGGCACCGTGCGAGAATTTATCAATCAGCAGAATTTTCGCTATGCCATAGCGAAAATCACTGTTCCTCCTGCATTGCTTCACCGCATCAATCATTTGCATTTCTTCATTTCCGACGAATTTCTTGATGAAGCGATGAAATCATTTGAGAATCCGTGAACTTCGACCCATAAAACATCAATTACAATGCGAGCTTGATGTGATGGTGAACACTCGCGCAAAACTATGAAAAACAGCCTCGAAACAAATCGGTAGTACTAATAGGACTGTACATGTCCCGATCGGCTTAATTAATATGATTAGTACTCAAAAGCACTCAAAACCTATCTTAAATAGGATTTCCAAAAACAACACTTTTGGGTACTAATCGATTAAACACCACAATTGAAGCGCCATATCTCATATCTCCTCGGGATTTCCCTGGCTATTATGGATGAAGTCCAGCACATGTATCACGTCGGCATCTTTGCGGTGACGAGGCCGGCCTTAGGTGAGAGGATGACACACACGAGAGGCATGGTTACAGCTTGGGACCACCACTTTGTCTTTGCACAGAACAACGCCATCCTCGTTCAAATTCGCGATCTTTGGGCTACCTCAGATCACCCTCCCCATTAGTGCACACTTCGGGCCTCTTGGCTCACCCTACAGCGAGGCGGTGGCCTACACTCGTCAGGCGCCCCTACGGGCACCACTTGAGGCGCTTTGCGATACTTGACGACGGTTAGTCTCCTCGAGGCTTCATCGCCGACTCCTCGGCTTTTGCCCCCAGATGAGGATGACATCCTGGTACCTGAGAAGTAGCACTTCCTTCCCTAACCTGTCAAGGCCCAGTTGAGGAATGATGTGACATTTGTGGTTAGGAGAGAGGTTAACATTGGAAGTGGCTTTTACATTAATGTTCCTACTACTATTTTAAGCAAGTCCATTTTTGTTGTTTTGTGGCTTACTCTTGTTAGTCTCTTTTTATGAAGCTGTAGTTTCTTTTTGTAAAGCTGAAAGCATAGTTATATCTCTTTTTATATACATACCATACAGCTTACAATTACAGTTTCAAAATTGCATCCATTTTTTTTTTAATTACCTAGCTTTCATTAGAAAAGTTGAAATATTCATCCCGGTCTGATGATGTTAGGTTGGTTCCATGCTTAGTGAGTGAGATAATCAGGTTAAATTCTTGTACTTTCCAACCTTTTCTTCCACCTTAAACTAACCACACACTGTGCACATTAGGTTTCAATAATAAGCTGAGATATTGCCTAGCCTCTTAAACCCTACAAAAACCTAGCCTAGTACCTTTTGACCACCTTTAATAGGTTAGGACCCCTCTAAATAAAAAGACTAATGAGTCTTTCGGGAAAAAAAATGATTAGAAAGAAAAAGAAAAAGAAAAGAGAAATTGTGATGCTTTGCACGAAACCTGAGCGGTCAGGGTATATGGTGAAATCTTTATTGATGCCTTCGCGGCGGATTTGATCGCCAGGCTTTGTTGCTCGTTACATGGGTGGATGGGTGAGGTTTAGCAAGTCATAGGTGTTGAAGTCTCAAACTCATTAGAAGTCCGAGGTGAAACCTAAAGAGTTTGTTGTTGAAAAATCCTTATGACTTGATGCCCTAAGCCTTAATTGGTAGGGAGTCATTGGTGGATCCCCGTTACATGGAGTTCTGTGAAGTCGGTTCCTCAACATTACACCCCTATAACACAAAAAGAATTGTGGAATAAGTGCGGGTCCTGATCTATTTAGGATTTGTTAGTTTTCTAGGTTTTGGCACTAGCTATGTTGGTGGGAGAGTGCAGTTTAGCAGACTATTGTTGAAAGCTGATCAAACTAACACTTAGGTTTTGGTGGAAATTCCAAGTTGATCCTCTAAAGAAGGAGGCTCTTTTGATACTTGATTCTGCAGGGCATTCATTCTTTCAAAGATGGTTATTGGGCAGGGTTTAGTGATTCTTATTGAGGGTTGAGCATTACCCATTCACATTCTTTTTGAAATACCATTTTTTTGTGAACATAATTTTGATGTTGTTTTGTTTGCTCTCTTTCTTTCATTACTAGGGGACTAGCAATGTGTCGGTTGGGGGGAGTGATTAGTACCCAAATAATGATATTTTGTTTATTGCAAGTTTTGAGCACTATTTATGTACTAATCAACTTAATGAACTTGATGGCACATTTAGGTACTAGGCCTTTCTTGTCGCATTTTGGCAAATTTTACATTTTTGCGAGCTAAGCAGCCCCAAAAAATTGTGTGTGAGTCGACTCAATCATAAAGAAGCGAGATGAACTTAGGCGTAGTTGAAACTAGAAGAAAATATAAGCGAGGCTTGAAGAAAGGACGGGGCTGCGAAATTTTCGTAACCTACAAAATTTTTCAATACTACGAAATTTTGCAACCTGTGAAATTGGTTCACCACTTTTTAACCCATTTGACTTCTTTTTGACCAATTTTTGTATTTTTCATGAATTACCCTTCATGTAATAGTGGGTAGTTCATATATTTTTGTAATTTTGCTTGTCCTGGGCAGTATATAAGCCCCCGAAAAGACACAATGCGAGACATCTTGACATTTTGGATAATTAATCACATTTCTGCGGTGATTAGTGCCAAAAAAAAAGTCTTTATTTTGAACCCTATTTAAGATAGGTTTGAGTGCTTTTGTGTCTTAATCATATTAGTCTTGATTGATGTGTGTAAGGTCCCTTTGGTACTAATGATTGTATTTGAGCTGTTGTGGTAGTTTTTTGCGGGTTTCCTTAAACCTATCCTATATATCAAGCTAAGCATATCAAAGTTAAAATGATTTACACCTAGTTCGATGATTTATGATGGATTACATCAAGCTAGGGAATGAAGAAATTGAAGAAGATGGGGAAACAAGAAGAAATGCGAGGTTGGATGATGCGGGATGCGGCCAAGAGAAGATATGGCCCGCTGGGAATGTGAATTTTCCTATAATAGTGAAATTTTGCAATTATAAAGCGAAATTTTCTCTATGTAGTGTAATTTAGATTACATGCAGGAAATTTAGCTCACGATATTGGCCGCTATATAAGCGAAATTTCAGCGCATAGCGAATTTCGCTATGTTATTGTAATTTTCGATATATGCGCGAGAATTTAAGCTATATGCGAAATTTTTGGCTATAGCGGTACGCTTTTATTTTGGGTTCAAGCGACCTCGTTTTGGTTTTCATTTCTACCCTCCTTTGTAATGATACTATTTAGGATAGTTTAGGTTTTTCACCCTTTTGTAAAAATTTATTTCGGCCATGTTATAGACTTTGTAGCTAGCTTTCATTGAAGGCATTTTCATTACATTTTGTTTCGGCTCCTCGGTTTCTCTCTTCTCTCTCTTCTTTCTCTCACTTTACAATTTCTTAAACAATGCTGGCTTTGAGGATGTGGCTGAGGATGTTTGGCTAAAATATCAAACCTTGAAGAGGAGGGTTACTAGATAGGTTGATGTGGGTTCTTGGTGTTCCTCACATTTTTTCAAAGGCAGTGCTATGTATTTATGCTCGAACTTTCAAAACTAGGTTTAAATGCTATTTGATGTATTTTTCCTTGAGTCGATAATTGGCAAGCTTTTAGGGTTCAATGTATTCTTAATGATAGATACAACGGCGTCCATTAGATGTCACTTCGAATACATTGAGGGGTAGGTTAAATCTTTGGACACATTTGCGGGAACATTAAATGCTGAGTAAATGCCATATTTGATTACGAATGGTATAGGGTTAGTTTACAAAAGTTAAACAAATGTCCAGGTTTTGGAGATGACTATATGTCATCTTCCCTAATGCAGTAGAAGCCCAGAGGACACCTTTGCCAGCCACTATCATACCATTAGTGGCGAAACGAGGTCTTCTTTTTTACATTTTATTTTGAATTTCCTTCGGCTAACTTAGTGATAACAACCCCTTTGTTTTTGTCTGAATCAGAAATCCAGACAAAAGCCTCACTATTTTTGAACCATTATACAAACCATTTGTAAGAAAACCCGTCAGTGTTCGATCCTAAAGTACTATACTACATTAGTCATGCTACGCGATGCTCCAGTAGTTTAGGTATAAATTTTGTTGATTCAAAACACCTGCTATGCATGCGATCAAATAGCGCGATTTACTTTGGGGATAGTCTTAGAACCACGGATGATGAGTTGATGGGTACTTGTAATCCTCATTACAAATATTGGTGACAGCACAACCCTTTTTGAAGTTCATTGTTTAGAATTTTAAAAGTTTTTCCTTTACTTTCAACCGATCCAACTGTAGAAATTTGGTTTTTAATTATAATAGTCATTTTTTGATAACAACGATCTTTTAGCGAGCCACATTGTTGCTCTTTGCTTTGTCTCTTTTTATTATCCGCGGTATTTATGCATCAACGGGATAGAGATATAGCAATTGGGTGCAAAAGTTAGTACACGATTGAACAAGGTTGTGAAGTCAATGTAGGTGAAGCGAATGGATCTCGCTGAAGAGCAGTGAGTCGTGAGGTGCTCCGGGTGAATCCTGACATATAAATTCGATGAGACCACATACACCCTCCTAGAGTGAGTGCACCTTCTTGCATCATACCACCTACGGATAATGTGGCAGTGAGACCCTACCTGGTGCCCCTGCTTCCCACTTTTCATGGAATGGAGAATGAAAATCCATATACGCATATCCGAGAGTTCGAGAAGTTTCTGACTTTTAAGAAGGTGTGTCGACATGAGACCTGCTTAAGCTGAAGGCATTCCCTTTGACCTTTGAAAGACAAGGCTGGGTGACTCGGTCCTTTGGGCGAGAACAATTAGAAATTGGCGATCTTGAGCTGAATTTTTGAAGAAATTTTTAGTACAGAGACCCGACAAATTAAAGAGGCAAATCTACGCCTTTCAGCCTAATGTGAGAAATTTTATCGGTGTTGGGAGAGATTCATGAACCATCGGTGCATGTCCACACCGTGGGTTTGATACATGGATGCTTGTGAACCACTTTTTATGATGGTATGTCTCGCCGTGAAGCAAGCTACTAGAAACCATGTGGAGGACTTTCGGCGGGAGCGGATGAAGCCATGAAATTTTTTAACTATGTAGCGAAACCTCAAGGCATGGGATGAGCAGATCGAGGCGAAAGAATGAGGCCTTGACCCGTGAGGGAGGAATTGTACTTTCGGAAGACATGGAGATGAAAGCAAAGCCCGGCCTTTGACTAGAAAGTTGGAGCTTGAAATGAGAAATCGGCATGAAGTGCAAGCATTGGATAGATTGCACATTATCTCGGCCCGGCTTGCTATAATTGTCAGTCAAGTAGCCATCCTATGGAGCATTGTCCTGTAGTTCCTTCAGTGAGGGACTTAATGCAAGAGCATGCACATGTCTTAGGCCAAAATAAGCCACCTACAAATGTTCCTTATGGCAACACCTATAACCCTAATTGGAGGAATCATCCAAACCTATCATGGAAGCCAAAACCTCCTGCATATGCTCCCTAAGAACCGCAATGTGATAGCCTCCACCTTCTTATACATTGACGAGCAATTCTGAATTCGCAAAATTAGGCATTTGCATGGAGAGCAGATGTTGAATGTTCAAACTAATCGAGAAAATTGAAATAGTAGAGAGCTCACTCAGCGAGAATTGACAGCATGCATTATGAGTTGCAAAGTTCCATTTCAAAGGTTGTCTAATAGCAGTAGGGTCTACGAAAAAGGGAAATTCCCCTTCCCGAACCTGTGAAAACCCTAGGGAATGCATGAGATAAGCTGCGCCGGTGATCCCGTACAGAGGTGATGAAGTGGTGTGACTTTGGAAGTGGTAAGAGCGAGACCCGGTCTAGAACCAGCCAAGCGACGGTGGTTGAACCAGATGAAGAGCAATGTAGCGGGAAGAGGTGAAACCTGTTAACCCTCATTTCCCACAGGCACTTTGAAAAAGGAAAAATTCAGTTAACCAAACTGAAATTTTAGAGGTACTACGACAAGTGAAGGTTAACATTCCTCTTCTTGACATGATCAAGCAAGTCCCCACGTATGCAAAATTTTTGAAGGACTTATGTACGGTGAAAATAGGCTAATGTGAATAAAAAGGCCTTTTTGACCGAGCAAGTGAGTGTAAGACTCCTGTGATGTATAAGGACCCGGGATGTCCTACAATCTCAGTTAATATCGGGGGCACTTGTGTAGAAAAAGCACTAGTAGACTTGGGAGCTAGTGTGAGACCTCTTGCCATATTCCATGTCTGTGGCGGCTTGGGTTGGGCGGCGAAGCCACTTCCGTCGCAGCATCTCACAGTCGATATGTCTATTAAAATACCCAAAGGGGACCATTGAGGATGTTTTAATACAAGTGGACAAATTCTACTACCCAGTGGATTTTGTCGTACTTGAAACAGAGCCGGTTGCAGTGGGGGCCAACCATGTACCCATCATATTGGGAAGGCCGTTTCTTGGATAACCGAATGCCATTATAAATTAGAAATGGGGTTATGCAACTCACCTTTGGGAATATGACTTTGGAACTCCAATATCTTCCATTTGGAAGTAAAGGCATATGCAACCAATGGAGGATATTTGTGAAGAAGTGCATAATAGATACAATTCTTTAAGATCGGTGACTAGAAATGAAGTCTGAGATGTTAACCCGGGAGTTGTTTGAGTGCCTTGAAGAGCACTTGATAACCTCGATGCATGGGCACAATGCGGGGGGTCTTGGAGAAAAAAGTGGAAATTCACCTTCTTGTGTTTGGAGAAGAGGAAAGGAATCTCAGTATTTGGATCACAAACCCTTGCTGTTGAATTAAAATATGTATTTTGGAAGAAAACAAGCGGTGTCTGTTGTAATATCGTCGCTGCGACCGCTCCATAGGAGGGACCGATATTGCACCTCCTCAAGATTGAACAACAAGCCTTAGGGTGGAGAGAATTTCTGATTTAAAGGCATCGGCCCAACAATGCTTGCACCCACCACATTTATTTAGAAGAAGAGTCTAAAGCTGTTAGGCTGCCACAGAGGAGGTTGAATCCTCACATGCATGAGGTAGTTTGAATTGAAGTCACGAAGTTCTTATGGCTGGGTTATCATTGCAATATCTAATAGCACTTGGGTGGCCCAACCTAGAGTGGTGCCCGAGTCGGGGGGTGACCTCTTTGTAAAAATGAAAGGGTGAGGATGTGTCTACCGCCTTACCGCGGGATGGAGGGTATGCATAGATTCTGCTGGAGGCTCGATGCAGTAACAAGAAAGATCACTTTCCGCGCCCTTCATTGATCGGCTTCTTGAGGGTTTGCGGGCACCCATTCTCTTTGCTTTTAGATGGGTATTCGAGGGTACTAGGATAGTGATATACTAGGAGGATCAAGAAAATACCACCACCCGTATCCGTTTTGGAACTTATGCTTATAGAAGGATGCCTTTTGGTCTTTGCAACGCCCCTGCCACCTTCCAGAGATGTATGCTTAGTATATTCAGCGATATGGTGGAGCGCATAATGGAAGTCTACATGGATGACATCACTGTATACGGAGGTTATTTTGAAGAATGTCTGACTAATCTTGAAGTTGTCCTGCAAACATGCATTGAAAAGAAACTGGTGCTTAACTGGGAGAAATTCCATTTTATGGTGAACTAAGGGATTATGCTAGGGCATGTCATTTCCAATAGGGGAATAGAAGTTGACAAGGAAAAAATTGAACTTATTTCCAAACTGCCTTCTCCGTAAAATCATAAGAAACAATTAAAGCATTCCTTTCAATAATGATGCATTCGGGAATTATCAAGAAGATCTTCAGAATTATAGCCCATATAGCTGATATTAAAAATTCATATTGGGATTAGTTTGATCAGACAGTACGAGATTATTGATCTTACACGTTAAGATCTTGATAAGTAATTTTTGAGAGGTGATGTGTGATGCAGTGATCTTCTTATTGGAAGCGATTCTTGGCCCCGAAATAGAAGGTGGAAAACCTTATATAGTCTGTATCAAACAAAACCTTGAATGAAGCACAAAGGAACTACACTACTACAGAGAAAGAATTGTTAGCAGTGGTCTATGCCTTAGATAAATTTCGAGCATACTTGGTTGGGTCTGATATAGTCATTATTACAGATCATTCCACTTTGAAATATCTCCTAACCAAGCAAAATGCCAAGGCAAGACTTATCCGATGGGTTCTTCTGCTTCAGGAATTCAATTTGCAAATTAAGGACAAAAAGGGGGTAGAGAATGTTGTGGTAGACCATCTTTCGAGATTAACCATAGCCTACAACACTCATAGCCCCCGTGACGATATGAATTTCGAAGAATCTCTAATCTGCAGGTTGGAGAATGTGTCTGGTATGCTCAAACGCATTTGCGATTTCCCTAGCAGCAGGGAGAAACTCGACTTATTGGAAACAGATAGGAAGTATTTCTTTGCGAAGATCCATTCCTATTATTGGGAAGAAACTTTCTTGTTTAAATACTCTGCAGATCAGATAATTAGGAAGTGTGAAGAAGGAAGCTGACGGGAAATTCTAAGCCCCACTTTGCCATGAGTGCCTTTAATTTGGTCACTTTGCTTCCCCGGAAGACAAAAATGAAGGTCTTTGCGGTCTGGTTTCCTGCGGCCTTCTCTTTTCAAAGCTCACCAAATGTGCCGAGTATGTGATAGATGCCCAAGAGGCTCGAGAAAGAATTGTCTCTCAGGTCAGTATGATTGCTTTGAGAGCCCCGATTTTAGTAGTTGAGCTATTTGTTTGATGTTTGGGACATCGATTTCTCAGGACCTTTCCCTACATCTTATGGGCATGCATACATATTGGTGGGGGTAGCTATGTGTCTAAATGGAGTTGAGGCAATCCTGAAAACCAATGACCACGGGGTGGTGCTCGATTCTTGAAAGCCAAACATCTTTTTCGAGGTTTGAGTGCAAAGCCATTATTAGTGATGGGGGTTCACACTTCTGTAACAAACCTTTCGAAAACCTCATGGCTAAATATGGTGTTAAACATAAAGTGGCTACCCCTTACCATCCTCAAACAAGTAGTCAAGTAGAGCTTGTCAATAGGGAGATAAAGACCATTCTAATGAAAGAGTGGTAGACAGCAACATAAAAGGTGGTCCTGAGTGCCTTGGACAATGTGGGCTATCGACGGCTTTCAAAATGATTGCTTGGAATGTCCCTTATCGTTTGGTCTATGTAAGGCATGCCATCTTCCGGTGGAAATCGAGTACAAAGCATGGTGGGCAATCGAGCGAATATGGATTTAAGTAGAATTTGGGCTGAAAGATTCCTTGATCTCGATGAGTTAGAGGAACTGCGAAATGATGCCTATGAACTGAAGATTGCAAAGGAAAGATTGAAAAATGGCATGATCGGATGATAACGCAAGAATTTGTTCAAAAGAGGACCAAGTCCTCTGTATGATTCCAAACTCCACCTTTTAAAGGAAAACTTAGAAATCGAGATGGATCGGACCGTTTCATGTTCACTCCAGACATACCTCAATGCTTCAGTAGGTCGCTCGACCAAAGGATAATAGAGTGCTCAAGGTCAATAGGCAGAGAGTGAAGCCCTATGCTACACAACACACTACAAATGAGGAGGAGATTCCCCTCCTTGATCTTCCACATATTGACGGTCCACGCCCTTTGAAATTTAGTTTAGTCTCCAGCTGAGCCAGCGCAACTCGAAATTTTAGTTTTAGTTTTGGTCAATTTTTAGTTAATTTCAGTTTTAGTATTTTTTTTTTTTTAGTTTTGTTTTAAAACCTTTTTTTATATATATAATCAGTGTTTTCATTTATTTTATTTTAATTTATTTTATTTTAATTTATTTTAATTTATTTATATTTTTTATTGTTTTAATTTGCGGGTCAAAATGTTAGTGCGGGTGAAATTTTCGCTATTATAATGAGAATTTTCTGCACTGCGACACAAGCTGCTGGGGATCTTCGTACCCAAGCTCCATTAAAGGCCCCATCCCCACGATTAGATGCCCTGATAGGGTGATCAGAAGTCGACAAAATTTGTATCTAAATTTCCTCCTCTTTGTCGTAGTCAAGCTCTTTTAATATAGCGGTTCTAGGTCGAACCGAGGATGGGGTTTAAAATCTTACAAATGACTTGTATCATGATTCAAAATGGTGAGGCTTTATTTGGATTTTCGGTTGCATTAAAAATTGGTTGTTGTTGTTGTCGCTCTTCTTGAAAGCGGAGTTTAAAATAAGATGTAAAAAGAAGACCTTGAAGTTTTGGGTCACTAGTTTGGTATGATGGGGTTGTAGAGGTGTCCTTGGGTTATTTCCTCGCATTAGGGAAAATGACATATAGTCGTTTCCAAAACTGGATCTTTGTTTAACTTTAAACAACACCCTTTAGTAACATTCCTATTTGAACCATAGCATTTACTGAACATTTAATGTTCCTGCAGTTGAAAATAAAGCGTTTGGCAGGAGTTTGGAGTGGCGCAAATGACATCTAATGGATGTCGATTATATCTACCATTAAGAATACCTGCCCGAACCACTAAGCATGCAGTATTGACCAAATAAAATACATTAAATAGCATTTAAACCTTGTTTGGAAAGTTTGAAAACACAAATGCCAGCACTCGCTTTCATGAAAACAGAGGAACACCCGCAACCCACTTCAACTAACCTAGCAACCTCCTTCTTCAAGGTTTTCGAGGCTTAGCTAAACATCCTCTTGAGTTGTCATCCCTCAAAGGGTGTGTTCATGTTCTCTAGAAAATGAGAGAAAGATGAGAGAAGAGAGAAAATGGGAACCAAAACAAGGGCCTAAAATGAAACTGCGTGAAATGAATAGCTAGGTTACAAAATGTTCATAACATGGCTTATATAGCCCACAAACACTTAAAATACCAAACTCGACCTAAATAATAGGATTACATTGAGGGTAAGGGGGAATCAATCAAACTGAGTTGTTTCGATCACAAACAGATGCACTTTCGCTTATACGTAATTTTCGCTTATGATATTAAAATTCGCTTATGATAGCAAAAATTGGCTATCATAGCTTAAATTTTGCTATCAGGCTGTAATTCCATTTGCGCGACAATCGAAAAATTCCCGCTATGATTGTACTTTTGGCTAAGGATAGCCGAAAAATTCACTATCATAGCGAAATCCCCCGCCCACCATAAACCCCCGCAGCTAAAATTTCCTCGCGCCTATCATTGCAAAAATTTCGCTATGCCTGCGAAATTGCCAATCTTCTACTGCTGCTACCTGCATCCTCCAGCCTGCATTATGAATCTTCCAGCTTGCTATTTCTTTATCCCAGGCTCGATGAAATCGACGAGAATTCATACGAACTCGGCATAAATTAGCACAATTTCGATTCCAAGCTTGATATGATGGTAAAGGTTTACGAAACCTGCAAAACTACCAAAAACAACCTCAAAACAAAATCGCAGCATTCACCTGACCCGACATTACGTCAACTCCTTTAATTAATATGATTAGTATGCAAAAGCACTCAAAGCCTATCTTAAATAGGATCAAAACAGCACTTTTGGGTACTAATCACACCCCCTTAACTCAGACACATTGCTAGTCCCTTACCAATGCTAAAATAAAGGGTATGCGCTATGCTTTTTTGCAAAAAAGAGTATTCTATTCAAAAAGTGTGTGTACAAGTGAGGCTTTACCTTCAGTATGAAAAATTTGGACTCTATACAAAAACCATCATGAGAGAACAAGTTTCAGGGCAGCATCAATTCCAAGGAAGTCAACCTGAACTTCCACTAAAATCTAAGTGTTTTTAGGTAACCAGTTTGAACCAATAAGTTGCTAAGCTATTCCCCCTAACCAAGCTTACCGCCAGACCTTTAAACTAATGACCAACCTAAATAGATTCAGCTACACCTTTATTTCTTACTCGATTGTAATAGGTACGTCGAAACTCGACTACACTAAAGTCCGCTAGAATCTGGCCCACCAAGACCTCAACCAATTAAGGTTTAGGGCATCAAGTCAAAAGGATCTGTCGACCACTAACTCTTCAGGCTTCACCCCGGACTTCGAATGAATTCAAGAATCCAGCACCTACAACTCACTAAACTCTACCCATCCACTGTGTGTTAACACAAAGCCTGACTCCCAACCAGCTGAAGGTTTAGGCACCTGGCTTTAAAGGCTTTCTACTACCCTGGACTGTGTCTGTTTCAAGGTAAAGTCACGGCTTTCTATTCTCTTTCTTCTTTCTTTTTCTTTTCTTTTTTTCATTTGGAAGACTTCATCAATTCTACTAGGTAATATAACCTATTATGGTCACAACAAATCTAAGGCCGATTTTGCAAAGTAAAGAGGTATACAACTTCAACTTATCATGAAAATCCGATGTGCACTGTGGTGGTGATTAGCTAAAGGCTGGAGTGACAAGGTTGAATACTTTGGAATTTCAACCAACTAAAAACGTAATCATGCATGGAACTATTCTAGCATTATGGTAGCATACAGTGCTTCAATATTTCAAATCAAGGTAAGAGCAGAAACATAAAAATATAGGTGAAAAAAATGGTTTGCTAAAGTGTAGAAAAATGTAAATACTACTATAAAGCTTTTGATATTACTAAAGTGGCTAGTACAAGCTTAACATAGCTAAACACAACAAAAAGATCAACGCTCACTATCGTCATCAATACATACATCCTAAATAATCCTATGCTGTAGTCAAGTAGGCAATGATAAAGCAAAACAAAACAAATGTGATAGATGACACTCAACTCTAACTTTTCCCCAACCAAAGTATAACTAGTGTCTCTACTAGGCAGGATCAGAAGCTAGAGAAGGGAAAAGCACCACCTCACTCTTGTGGTGTAGACGCCCAGAGATCCGAACTACCACTGCGGCCGCCGATATCCAAGGAGGTCAAACGGATACTACGAACCGATCACGAGTAGTGGGTTGTGTAGGCCTGGCCACGCGACCGGCGGAGACCTGAGGTGGTCAGCAACCGAAGAAGCATGGCATGATTCTGCGCGAGAGTGACTTTGACTAGGGCCATCCGCTCTGCCAACGATGCCTGAGTAGTAGCAAGTGCCTATACCGTGATCCATAATGTAGATAACTCTGAATCGATGTGGATATGCTCGGTGACTGCTATGATGTGGGAGGATGGGCCAGTTAGCCCCGTGGAGGAGCCGGGCAAAGCAGAGGTGGAACCGGAGGAGCCGAACCCACTGAGGTCTTCTCCACCTCCACCTCCGAACAGCCGGCTCACCCCTGCAGAGGTCCCTCCGCACATCATTCGCCGCCTCCTCCCGGTATCAGAAGAATGAGGAGTGGGCATATAGAAGACCGCCGATGGATAAAACCCAGGACAACTCACCCGCCGCCCATACGTGGATCCCAGGGGGAACCCTGGGATGCTCTAAGACCGCTCAGCCAACCCCAAGATCAATAGGGAAAAGCCGCCCGAGCCAGTCCCCACGGCAGGACCTCCTCAAAGTGTAATAACGTGGTCACACGAGCTCCTGAGGGATCGAACCAAAACCCTTCGATATCCTTGCATGTGAGCCTGAAAGATAGTTCCCCCCATTGCATATAATGCTGAAGTGGGAATAGGTCGTCCGGTACATGGTGATTCGTGCTTACGGTAGGGTGATCCAGTATCAAAATATTTGTTTCTTATATTTCCTTCCCATCGCCGTAGTTTCGCTTACCGCAGATAGAGGTCTAGGGTCGAACACGGGATGGGCTTTCTATCCACGAATGATTCGCATTAATGTTGAAAATGAGACTTTTGCCTGATTTTCGTATTTGATTAAAAATAGGAGTTGGTTGTTCATTGATAACCGAAATAGCTTAAACTAAAGTAGGGAATGGTAACCTGATGGCTTGGGTCACTAGCTTTGATAACATGGGGCTATTGAAGTGTCCTCAAGGCTTCTATTAGGGCAATTGACATATAGTCAAAGCCAAAATCGGATGTTTAACTATAAAACCTAACCCTAAAACCACTCCTATTTGAGTCAAACCAAATATTAAGCATTCAAAGTCCCATTCAGTTTGAAACCCTAGCATTTAGCCTCATTTCAATGGTTCAGAATGCCATCTAAAGAATTTCAAGGTGGTCACCATTAAGAATGCACTCGAACCCTAAATCATGGCAAATATTGACAAAAGGAAAGACATTAAATGGCCTTAGACCCTAGTTTGGAAAGTTTGGAACCATAAATGCAAAGACTGTGAACATTTAAAGCATGAGGACAACTTACGTCCCAAAACCAATTTAGCAACCCTCCTCCTCAAGGCTATGAGGCTTAGCCACATCCTCAGTTGTCATCCCATGGGTGTGCTCGGGCAACTGAGAAAATGAGAGAGAGAAGAGAGAAGCAGAGCAAAGTAAACCTAAATGAAAAGTCGCAGAAAATCAGATTGATGGAAAAGCCTAAAGGTTGGCAAAATGTGGGCTTATACAAACTCAAAACCCAAAGTGTGAAAATACAAACAAATATAAAATATGGAAATTACATAAGGGATCAAATGGTAATTTACCAAAACGTGGTCGCTTTGGAATCAAAAAATACCAAAACACAGCCGAAAGCAATTTCATTTATGCAACAAATTTCGTTAGCATAGCTTAAAATTTCAAGTATGTTATAAATTACAGAGATAGTTAAATTGAATTTTCGGCTACTTAATGGTACCTCGCTATTAGCAAAATTTCTAGCTCAGCTAAATTTTCATAGCGAAAATTTCGCTAGATTTATAAATTTCGCAATCATAGCAAAATTCCCGGCTTGCTCCTTCTTCCCGCTTTTGCTACTCCCGCACTTTTATTCATCACTTTGCCTTCAATCTTCAACCATCTTGACATTTCTTATCGTCAGCCTTGGTGAAATTACCGAGGATTCTCGCATTTAGCACCAATAAGAAGCCAAGCTTGACCAAGTCTCAAGACCCAAAACCATCCAAACCATTCCTCGAAACAAATCAAGCGCTTAAGTGGACATGCACATTTAATTGGCTTAATTCATATGATTAGTGCGACAAAGCACCAAAACCCATCTGATTAGTGTCTCAAATATACACTTCGGGCACTAATCACACCCCCATCCACATCGTCATAACTCAAGAATGCTAAAACAATAAAGGTATGCATGCTGTGCTTTTAGAAAAAGTGTATGCGTTCAAAAAGTGTATGTATAGATAGGCTTTGCCCTTAAAATGAACAATTTACACCCTGTTCAAAAACCGACATGAAAGAACAAAAACCATATAAGAACTAGTTTTAGGTCAATATTGACTAAGGAAATCAACCCACTCTACCAAAATCTAATTGTTCCTAAGGTAACTAGCCTTGAGCCAATAAATTGCGGTTATTCTCCTTAACGAAGCACGCCATGGCCTTAAACTGCTGGACTAACCTAAATAGACTAGCTACACTCTTATTTCTTCCTTGATTGCAATATAGGGTGTAATGCTAAAAACTCGACTTCACCAAAGTCCGTGTAACGGGGGTCCACTGATGACTCCCAACCAATTAAGGTTTAAGGCATCAAGGCAAAAGGATCAACTGACCACAAACTCTGCAGGCTTCACCCGGACTCCGAATGACTTCGAGAATTAAGCACCTACAACATGCTAAACTCTACCCATCCACCCGTGTAACGAACACTAAGTCACATTCCCAACCACTTAAGGTTTAAAGTATCGGGTTTTTAAAGGCTTTCGCCATATACCCTCGGACCGTGTTCGGGTTTCCACAAAGGCCATGGCTTTATTCTTTTTCTTCTTTTCTTTTTCTTTGCTTTTCTTTCTTTTTCATATGGAAGACTACATTGGTCTTCATACATGGGTAACACAAACCTATTATGGGTCGTCAACAAATTTAAGGTCGGCTTTACAAAGTGGAAAGAGGTATATAGCTTCTCAACCTATGGGTACAAGCTAGGGTGCAGTGTGTGAATTAGCTAAAGGGGGAATGTTCAAGGTTGAATATGCTGAAACCTCAATTGACCAAAAACTAAATAAAGCATGGAATTGTTCTAACATTAAGGTAACATACAGGGCTTCAATTTCTCAACTAAAGGAAAGAGTAGATACACAAAACAAGACACAAAAGGATTGCAAAAGTGTAGTAACTTAAATAATGCTATATAAAGCTTTTGATATAACCAAAATGGCTAATACATGCTTAATATAGCTAAACATAACAAAAGTATTCATGCCTACTATCAAGCAATACATGAACCCTATATAAAATGAGTAAAGGAATTGATAAAGTTGGAAATCGTACAAAACATGATAGAAGACACTCTAACTCTAACTTTTCCTCCCCAACCAAAGTATAGACATTGTGGGATAGGAGTTAGAGACAGAGGAGACCACCACCTTCTGGGGCGGTGATCTCGAAGTCGCCATCATTGCCGCATGTCTAAGGAGGTCATTGGCTGTGGGCCCATCTCGATGTGTAGGCACGCGGGAGACCGAGGTGACTCATGATCCGGGCGGGAGCATGGTATGACAATGCTCTAGTGGTCTTAGCTCGCCAATCTCTCGGGTCCACTGGCCCGTAGTAGCCAATGAACAGATGAAGATCCATAACACCCGCCAGCCTCGAATCGACATGAACATGTTCCGAGAATGCCAGCTATGACGGGCCGGCGGTTATCGTGGCCGGGTCAAGGAGTGGAGGACAAATCGCATTAGGCCCTTCCACCTCTCTACTCTACCAAGAACAGGATCATCTCCCTCGGGGACCTCTGCTTCCTTATCCGCACCTCCTCCGTCCTCAGCCGCTGAGGAGAAAAGAGATTGGCATAACCAAGGATCGCTCCATGGACAGACCGAGGGCATCCGATCCTCCTCTCACGGGTTCCGAACTTAATGTTCAGACCAGCTTCCTCACATTAATAAGGTCAGTCGAAAGGGACATCAACAAGGGTGTAATTTCGCCTCGAAGCCGTGCTCCTCATGTGACCTTATCCTGCAACAGGCAAGAGGATCTAGCTCGTAGGGATCAAACCAGAATCCTCCCGAGATCTTGCATAAGGCCTCTAGTATGGCTCTCAAGGCCGAATAGTACCGCACGGAACAAGCTAATCGTGAGCAAGTGGTCCACTGGCATTTGAGGCGGAGTCGCCAATAAAAGTACCGGTCCCGCCGTAGTATCTCAAGCGAGACAGTAAACCATCTCCCTCTGTGACGGTTATGGCTAATCCCGGAGATCCGAATTGGCCACCTCGCTGGTGTGCCTAGCATTTGAAATGTCCGCGCCGAGTACTCCCTTGGCCGACAATAATAGTGAATTTGAGCCCATCTCCTGACTGCACTCCCCCGGAAGTCAAGGGAGCCGTAACTCCGGGCACCACCTAGGTAATAGAACCGCCGCGGTGTCATGAACGGCAAATAAAGAGTACTGTGGTGATCGGCCCACGGAGTTCTAAATCGGTCACGTCATCGTTGGCATGTCACAAATGACTTCCATGAAAATCCTCGGGCGCCAAGAATCTAATGCGTTTCCCTGCAGATCGTCCTAATAAACAATGCCAGCTCGATCCTAGAGGTAGGCGATAGATCTGGGCGATGAGCCTCGCTATCGAAGGTGATGGGTCGAGGCCTAGATGATGAGGACTCTGCCTATGTCGAAGCAAAATTTTTGAGGCCCTAATTCTCGGATAGTCTCTGAGGCACCGTAGCGGGACCCGTGGTCCCATCTGCTCACTCTCCCCGAACCCCAAGGGGCTCCTATGGGATCGTGAGTCGATCTAGCCTCAAGCCCCTCCCGCTCCGGGAGTGCAATCTAACTCCGGGCCCGAGGCGGACCCACCCTTGGTACTGCACCATATCCTCAGTCAGAAAAGGAAGGCGCAGGCTCACTACCGGGAGTGGCAAGGCACTCCGCCAGACCAGCCGGACTGTGGCCTGATCGAATCCAGCGCAAGCCACCCGCTAGGCTGGGGCAAGGCAAAGGGGCGGTGGCAAGGGCCGCACATGGGAACCGGCAAGACCGAGGCAGCCGGGAACCAGCAGGGGAGCTATGGACTCGACCGAACCAAGGCTCCGACCGATGGCAAACAAGCAGGCTCAGGGCCACGCCGACCATACAAAGGCACTACAATGAAGACGGCACTAGGGCAGGGCGCGACCCGCACCAGGCCTCTACAAGGCCGACGGTACAGGCGGGGACATGTGGCACAAATGCGGAGGCTTCACCAAGCCCACCACGGGCTCCAAGGAGGGGCTTTTGAAATGTGGACTGAAATGAGGCCCCTCCCCCCGCCTCCTTTTATAAAGTCGTGGAGGTAGCCGAAGAGCCTCTCACACTTCGCTACAATAGTGAAATCCTGCCAAACTGGACTCCACCTGCAAAATAAAAAAAATAAAATTTGATTTAAAAATTAAGAACAAAATCAGCAATATGATATTTTTAACAAAACCTAAAATAAAATTAAATTCTAGGCTAGTTAAAAAGGAAATATAAAACGGGAAGTTACTAAAAATAGCCTAAAATGAAAAATTAAACAAATCTAAGCAAAATAAAAATTGAGCTGTAATTTGGTTCCAGTAGACACCAAACCAGCTCAATTTCACTGATGTACTCATGGAGGGTCAAGGAGGAGGAGCTCTAACCCTAAGCAGAAGGGCTTCGTGGCCGCGTTCCTTCATGCTTGGTCCATTCTGTTGATTTTCTTTCACCGGGTGATTTGGTCGAATTAATTGCTCGGGCAGGGGACCGGATGACAACTCCCAATCAACCGCCCATCTTCGTTAGCTAATCCTTGCAATTTAGCTGACCTTGGCTTCCCGCATCGACCAATTGAGCGCACTTCATCGCCTCCTTCCATCACCTTCCAATCGCTTGTGCTCGCGGACTCAAGTGAAAATGTCGAGCTCCAATGTCATGTTACCAAATGTGAGATGCATTACTCCATTTCGCAATCGATGCATTGTACTGGCGCGTGGCCAAAATGACCTGTGATAATTATAATACGATTGGGCCCACTGCGCATATTACTCGCAGATCAGCACCGCAAAGTCTACCGGTAGTGAATTTGCCTACCTTCACCAATACATCCTCACTATTCCCTTAGGAATCTTCACCGACTATCACCAATGACAAAGTGATGTCGTGGTTTGCTTTCCAAACCTAACTCCTTATACACCTAAGTATGGAAGTAGGTTTACACTGCCCCTAAATCGTTGCTTTGTCTAGTGCAATTCCCTCCAATGTCGACTCAAATTGTAGGGGATCCCGGATCCAGATTTGATTCAGTAGTCTCGTCTGGATTACGGCACTTACTTGCTCCTCGGGTTAGGAAGGCTGATGCCTAACCCTTGACTGCGGCACAAGTCCTTTAAGAACTTTGCATAAGTTGGGACCTCAGTTTTAATCAGTGTCATGGTCAATATTTACCTCACTTGCCTGTAGCACCTCCCAAATTTCTACTTGGTTTGTATTTTTCGGGCTTCTAAGTGCTCGAGGAAATGGAGGGGCATTTTTCTTCTTCATTGAATATTTCCTGATTATTATCCTCGTGCTCAACTTCCTTTTCCCGTCTCGCTTTCTTCAAAGCAAATGTAAGGCACCGTTGCCTAATTTCTTTCCACTCCTCGAGTGATTATAGCCTTCACTTGTCCATCGAATCACCGGATGAACCACCTCACACCCCTTTCGATCAGCAATGTTTGGGAAGGCTGAACTCTCTCTCCGTGATTCCGTGAAATTCTTGCTGATCTTGTATTGAATAATCGTAGGTTGTCAATTCTTCGATTAAGATTGCCTAAGCCCATCTATTCTTTTATTTATGTACTTTCTACAAAGATCACCTTTGTGCCACCGTACATTTATCCCCTTTGCTCCTCTAATAAAATTTTCGACCACCTTGCTCAAGTTCAAGATGGCTTGTTCAACTGGAGAAGAGGATGGTGGTGGCTGTGGTTGAGATGAGGAACCAAACTATTGTTTGGCACCAGGGGGCACATAGGCAGGGGGATTGGGTTTCGTGAGAGGTTGGGGTGGTGATTCTTCCACTAGAATTGTAGGTATTACCGTATAGGCATTAGGTTGTGGCTTGTATTGACCTACGACATTTGCATATTCTGACATCAAATCCTTCACTGAGGGGGTGCACACAATGTACTCGGGTAAGGTACAGAAATTGATGCCTCGGATTAACAGGTAGGATTTTCGGCCACCGCCGCACTTCATGGAGCCTTTTCCGCCATCTTCCTAGCTAGGGTTGATATTCTTGCTTTCTATTTCATACTGAAAGTGTATATATGCCTCCCCTTTGTGGTCGAATGTCATATTCTTTCGCCTTCCTTGGATTCGTTCATCCTGCTCAGTTTCAACATAATTCAAGAAATCCATGGCTTCATCCGATTTTGCTCAAAATCAATTCCACACATGGTTTCTAGCAGTTGCTTCATGGGTGGAGACATACCATCATAAAAATGATTCACTAGCATCTAAGTATCAAAACCATGGTGTGGGCATGCATTGACGGTCTCCATGAATCTTTCCCAACACTAATAAAACTTTTCATCATTACAGCCGAGCAGTGTAGATATGTCTCTTCAAACCGTCAGTCTTGCTGTAATCAAGAATTTCTTCAAAATTCAGCTTAGCACTGGCCCAATTTCTAATCGTTCTCAACCTCAATGAATTGAGCCATATCTTGGCTTTGTCTTTGAGGGTCAATGGAAATGCCTTCAACTTCAACAATTCCATATCGATTATACGCTCCTTAAAAGTTATGCATACTTCCTCAAAATCCCGTATGTGTGAATATGGATTTTCATTCTCCATACCATGAAATGTGTTGTGGCATCAGGTAGGGTCTCACCATATGATTCTCAGAGGGAGGTATGATGCATGAAGGAGCACTAACTCTAGGAGGGTGTATGTGATCCCTCATCGACCTGTATGTTGTTGGATTCATATGGGGTGCTTGTTAACTTTGTTGTTCCTCAGGTAGAGGATCCATTTGGTCACTGTTCACACTGATTTCGAACTTTGCTCAACTCCGGTGCATTCACTTTGCACCCACCGATATCCTCTCTGTCTGCTAAGGTCGCATAAACACCCGTTGTACAAATGACAAAAAGCAAAGAGCACTAACAAAACGGTTATAAAAGGTTCAAGTGTTAGCTAAAACAAAACTGATCAGAAATAAAACAAAGCAAGTGCAAACTACTAAGTAAAGAAAACTTGCAGCTCCTACACACTAAATTAAAAAAGGATTGAAAGGTCACCAACACTTGTAATGTGGATTACAAGTACATCTCAACTTATCACTCGTAGTTTGGCACCATCCCCGGCAACGGCGCCATTTGATTCGTACACGGTGTGGCAAGGACTGAATCGTAAGATGAGCCAGAGACTCACTCGATCGAAATATCGTTACCGCAGTGATAGCGGTCTAGGGTCTAACACGGGATGGTTTTCATCCCACCTAATGACTGTGATTAATGTTTGAAAATGGTGTGACTTTTTTGCTCGATTTTCTGATTTTATAAAATGTGGAGTTGGTTGTTCACTAGATAACTGAAATAGCTTAAACTTAAAGTGTGAAATTGTAACCTTGAAGGCTTGGGTCACTTTAGCTTTTTCTTTGATAACATGGGGCTATTGAAGTGTCCTCTAGCTATTTCCTCGCATTAGTGGCAATTGACATTTTCAAAGCCAAAACTGGATCATTGTTTGTTATAAACCTATCCTAAAACCAATTCCTATTTGAGTCAAAACCAAATACTGGGCATTCAAATTGCATTTAGGTTTGGAGGGAAAACCCCAGCATTTAACCTCATTTCAATGGTATTCGTAAATTATCTAGTAAGACTTCAAAGGCATCTACCATTAAGAATGCACTAACCCTAAAGCATGGCAAGTATCGACTCAAAAGGAAAGACATTGTCGCCTTAGACCCTAGTTTGGAAAGTTTAGAACCATAAATGCAGACTGTAATATTTAGCATGAGGACAACCTCGCAAAGCAGCCCCAAACTGGGGTTAGCAACCCTGATTCATGATATGAGGTTTAGCTAAGCATCCCTTTGAGTCATTATCCAAGGGTGTGTTCGCACCGAAAATGAGAAAGAGGAGAGAGAAGAGAGCAAAGTAAACCTAAAATGAAAAGTCGAGGAAATCAGATTGGAGAAAAGTCTCTTAGGTTACAAAAATGTAGGGCTTATATAGCCAAACCTGTGTGAAACGTAAATGCCTAAAATATGAAATTACATATGGATAAATGGTAATTTACCAAAACGTGGTTGTTTGGAATCAAAAATACTAAAAACATTAGTCGAAAGAATTTCATGTATGCAATAAATTTGTTAGTGATAGCTTAAAATTTCGCTTATGCTAGCGAACTACAGCTCATATGTTAATAAATTTCATTTATAGTTATTAAATTTCGCTAGTCTAGCGAAATTCCACAGATATAGCGAAATTGAGAATTTTCGTTAGGAACAGTAAATTTCAAGAGCTAGCGAATTACAAATTTAGCGAATTACATAGTGAAAATTTCGCTATTATTATCGCTAAATTGCGATCTCTCGCTAAATTTTCGCAATCAAAGCTTAAAATTCCCGGCTTGCTCCTTCTTCCGCTTACACGTATCACTTCCTATGACTTTTATTCATCACTTCGCTTTCAATCTTTCAACCCATCTTGACATTTCATCGCCCGCCTTGGTGAAATTACCGAGGATTCTCATGATTCAGATCAATAAGAAGCTGCTTGACCTAAGTCTCTAAGACCCGCAAACTATCCAAAACTATCTCAAAAACAAATCAGAAGCACTAAGTGGACATGCACATGACAATTGGCTTAATTCATATGATTAGTGCTCACAAAGCACTCAAAACCTATCTTGAATAAGGCTCCAAAATATAATTTCACCAATCACATGGTCCACGAAGCATCCGCGCAGAAAGTCATCGCCAAGAGTATATTCACTGCGGGTATCTCGAGCGAGAGCGAACCATTTCTCCCTCTCGTGATGGTCGAGGCCACCGATAGTCCGTGGAATCTTCGTATCCACCGGGCAGCCCAAAGCACCGTATTATCCGGCACACTGAAAATCTAAGGTGTCAGCCGACACCGAACCTGGACTCCATCCGACGAGGCGCCCCGGATGTCATAGCATGATAAAACCTACACCACCCGGGATAGAAAAACCGCCGAGTAATGAATGGAAGCAGTGAATATAGCCGATCAAATGCGATAGAATCTCCGGATTCGCCGGTTCATCATTACGTCGGTATGTCGTAGTATGACTCGATATGGAAGTCCCGCACGGCATCAATGCCCTCAGATCTGACGCAACTAAACATCGGCGCCTGATCCTCAAGTCGGGATAACTAGGCGACGAACCCCTGACGCCTTGAAGAGGCTGTGGTTTCTGCCTCCGCTAAACCGCTGATGACTCACCAGGCCTCGATGTCCGGCCGCCTTGAAGGCCTCCAGCCAGGTCTCGAATGCACAGAGTAAGGGCCCGAGGTCCCACCCGGTCCGTATCACCAGCCTGCCTCGAGCCTCTAAAACGTAAGTAGGGCTGGGCCGCGAAGCAGGCTCAGAATTTGGTCTCGGGAGCGAAGCAAACAGCAGCTTCGATGTGCCCGCACCATCTCTCAAGGGTACCGACAGAACCCCGTCTCAGAATGATGGGCTCAGCGGTACGAGCCAGGTCAAGACTCGTGCACAAAGAACAATGATAAGAACAATGCGGCGCCATGTAGCGGAGAGGTAGGGCAAGAAGTGGCACAAGCAGTCATGCTCAGCAATGGCTGCCTCTGACAGAGAGGCCGCAGTGTATCGTGCAGAGATACGGCTCGGGTCTACCGGGGCTCGACTAGGCGAGGCGCAAAGGAACAGTGATAGGGAGCAAGGTAAATGCCTAAAAGCAGAGAGCTAAATGGGCAAACAGGTGTCTGGGCTTTAGGGGTAAAGATTAACAATGGAGAGGGGGCTTCCTTTATAAGTCATTTTGGGAAACCTTAAGGTCCCCGGGTGAACTGAAGAGTCATAGGAAATATACTGCAGGTTATGCTGTGGTAATCTATGTCTCCATATTCCATTTCCATTTCCGCAATAAAAACAAATTGATTATAATAATGAATAAATAAATAGTATAAATATTAATAAAATAAATAATAAAATATAAACTAAGATAAAACTAAAATAAAACTAAAATAAATAAAAGCTAAAATAAAATAAAAATAAAATAAAATAAATAAATTAAAAATACTAAAATAAATAACCAAAATTGTCTTACTATTAAAATTGAATTAAGATTATTAATTAGAGATCAATGTAGACCAACCAAATTTATGTCTCAGTTTCATTCATGATGATCAAGGTTAGAGCTCCACACCTGCTAAAGGATGTGTCATAGCTTGCCTTCCGCCAAATCCTTTGTGTTGAGCTGCTTCGTCACTGCGGTGTCGGGGAAGCATTGGCTCAGAGAGTGACCGGGATGCAACAGCATCTCCATTAATTGCTTCACTTTTCTTTATCAACTCCTCCAGCTAGAACATTTGAGTCTCCCTGCACTAGGACCAATTAGGCAAACTTCATCTGATCCTAGCCTCTCTCATCTTCTGTCGCTTGTGCTTCGTTGCTCAAAAAATGTTGAGCTCCAAATCCCATGTTTCCAAATGTGAGTTGCATGACTCCATTCCAAGAATTGATTATCGCATTGAAGTGGCCAAAAATGGCCTTCCTGTGATGATTTCTCTGGGCACATGATTAGGCCCAACTGCGATCGGTTCGGTATCAAGCACTACAAAATCCACTGGATAGTAGAATTTGTCCACCTTCACCAACACATCCTCAACTATGCCCTTAGGAATTTTTACCGATCGATTAACTAAGGATAGAGTGATGTTGGTACGCTTAAGCTCCCAAACCCAATCGCTATATATAATCGAAGGCAAAGGAAGCTATGACCGCCTTAAGTCCAACAAAGGCTTTTCTATGCCCTCCATGCCGACCGATATTGTGGGGGATCCCGGATCTTGTATTTCCACTGTGGTCTTGCTCAAATGATGGCATCAATTATTCGCTGATGAGTGCAAACTCATCTATGTTCGAGTTCATTCCACATGCTATTTTGTGCATTTACTATCCATATCTGTAAAATCACAAAATTTCCTAAACTTGGTTTTGTAGGATTATTGATGAAAAGCAAGTGACGGCAAGAAATGAGCAATATACTCAAAAGAAGAGTCAACCAGATCTATAGCGCACCACTGTGGTGCGATAAATTTTTAGCACCATCTAGAACATAAAATGGTTCAAATTTCTCCCGACTGCAGATTCAAGATTCAAAGAGCTTTCCAACGAGTACTCTCACACGCCCAACCGCATGGGTGAGAGCATGTCGCTTGACTGTGAGAGTACGTCAGACCGATGTCGCGATCAGGAGAGGCGGTCGTGACCGATGTCGCTGACAGTCGGTGGCTGCCATAGAAAAACCCAGTGAGCCGCGATCGTAAATGCCGTACAAACTTGGAAGGCCGAAATTGAGTTTTGACTAATTTCGTCGACACCCTAGGGACCATATTTATACTGCTTTTAGGTAAAGAGGCAAGGAAGATTGGAGAGCCTCTCTGGGTTTCTCTAGGACTCCGCCCATTTTTCCAGCTTTTTCTCAGAGATTTTTATTTGTTTTAGATTCAGAGCGCTTTTAGAGCATATTTTTGCTTTGTATTGAAGAGATTTCCTGTCGTATAATAGAGACTTTATTTCACTAAGGTTCGACAAGGATTGAAGCTAAAAACTGATTTTCTCTCCTCATGGGTTTTCTCTCTCTAAAGCCATTTTCTTAGTTTTGCTGCATTTTATTTTTACAGATCTTAGAAATGTTTTGAGCATTTATTTCTATTGAAGAGATTTTAGTGTTGTACTTAGATATTCAATTTATTTACTGTTGAGGCGAAGATTTAAGCTCAAATCTGGGTTTTTTCTTCTTTCTTGATTCTTTCTTCATTTTCTACTTTTTGTTTGATTAGTGCCGATCGAATCTTAATGGAACATTAAACACCCTGTGGTTGGGGATTAATGGTCAATGATTCGATTCATAGCTTTTCGCCATTTCAGGGCTTTGAAAACTGAATTTACATAATTGTATAGTTCATATAATGAATTGTTCAAATAGTTAGTATTTATGTTCCACAAAGGAGTCAGATTTTGCTCGATTTCAAGAGGCCCTCCGAGTGACACACAGATGGAGATTCCCAGAGTAAAGAGCTAGAATCTTGAGGGGTTTGTTAGACTAATATCTTGAATCCACTGAACTCGAAAATTACTTTGATAGATCACTAATTTACTCATGGTGTGAGGATAGTTGGATGATGTATCAATTTAATTGATCAGAGGTTTCTCCTTAGTCTGATGAAAGGATCTTGATCCCGTGTTAGCAGAGATCTAATTAAGGAGATAGAGAATTTTATCAGATTCAAGGACGTGATACTCAATTACATTGAGAAGGCTTGCATTTTCCTCGTCTATGGGGGCAAGAGAATTCTTCTACCATGAGAAATGGTTGTGAAGTATTGGAAAAGAAAAACAATCAAATCTAAAGAGTGCCAAATTTTACAAGTAGCTATTAGGACCTATCTCATCCTTAAAAGGAATATGGTGTGTTAGATAGTGAAATGGCCTGGTATGGAGAACTGAGCTATACTACATTGTTCTTGACAAACTAAAGATTCAACTCACAAATGTTGTGCTTCAAGGAAATGCAAACTGTTTTAGAATAATTATCCCCATCCCAGCGACTCTCTTCATACCTTTAGAATTAAGTAGTTGTTTATTTGGTAGATTTGTGATTAGTTTTTAAATCAGCTTTACTCAATTAATTGATTTATTCCACATCCTATTTGGTCGCCTAAATAGTGAAGAGCCCTTGTAATCGGGGGTGATCAAATTCCACCAGAGAGAACTCCGATCCAAGTATCGATATCCCACTAGAGTCCACTTTATTACTGTATGACTCCGTGCACTCGCGAAAGGGGCGGAGTGTTGGTAATACTTTTCATTTCAGTTTTTGAGTATACTTACTTTTGTTTCAAATCAGTTTTTGAGTATTTACCACATTCACTCCCTTGACCATATTTTCACATATACATCATCATTTGGTCTCCTAAACAAGTTTTTGGCGCCGTTGCCGGGGATTAGATAATAGTCCTTTGGTAATAGTGTTATAAATTTGTAAATGTGTTTTGGTTCGGCTTAACAAGTTTTATGGCGCCGTTGCCAGGGATTAGACAATAGTCCTTTGGTAATAGTTTCATAAATTTGTATATGTCTTGTGGTCGCTTAACAAGTTTTTGGCGTCGTTGCCGGGGATTGGCGCGGTTCACTTTCTCTCATTGGAAGTTGACATTTTGAAGAACGGGTAATTTGCTAATTTAGGCAATTTTTATTTTTATTTTTATCTTTTTGGTTGTGATTTGTTTCTATTAATTTTTGTATTTTGTACTTTATTTTCTTCGTTTTCTTCATTTGTTGGTAATTATGGAGGAACATTCAATAGAAGATAGATTTGCCTCCATAGATGCCAAGCTTGAACTACTTCTTCATAAATTGGACCAAAGAATTCACAATGACTCACTCATGGAACAAGGAGTATTGCCTTATCAAGGGAGTTCAAATCCCACATTTCAAGAGGAAGAAGAGTTGTCTCCTGTTAAGGAGCAGATTTTTATCTACATGGAAGGGAACAAGAAGAGGATTAATCTTCATGAGCAGAAATTTCCAGATTTAGATGCCTTCCAAGTCACGCCTATGCTAGATTGAAATGTAGAAGCTCAAATAGGACACCTGGTTCAAGCATTCAAGGAAAATTTTCTAGACCTCTCCTAGTAACACTTTGCCAAATCCCAATGAATGCATTTATTACCCTTTGAGTTACAGTGCAAATTTCCTATCCTCGAAATCTGTGAAGAAGGTGAAATGAGTCGAAATTGAGAACAAGGCACTCCTAAACAACTTAGATGGGAGAAGAGTTTGGCCATTGACAAACTGAAATTTGAAGAAGTAAGTCAAGTAATGGCTATTGAAAACATTTTGGTAAGATTGACACATTTACCTTCCCCTAGCGGATTTTGTGACTAAATAAGTGGATCTACAAAATTCATATGCTAAGAAGACCACTTTTTTCCTCAAACCAAGCATGGATTGACATCAACAAGGGGAGCTCACCTGCTTGTGGGGTGAGGAGAAAGTAAAAATTAATCTTCACTAAACCATTACCTTATGGAGCAAGAAAGAGCCATGCAGAAAATTCCGCAGCCTCTTGCTTCAACTGTAAACGTGGCACAAGTTCGAATAATCCTCTCTTAAGCATAAATGTGTTTACATCTACATCACATGAGGGAGTGTTTTGAAGAAATTACGGCTGAACCACTAGCCATAATTAAAGGATTTTGAGTTTCTTCCTCTTCAAATTATGAAAGAAAACATCCTTTGGTTTAATGGCTATGAAGATGTTGCTTTTCAAGATGAATGATTGGTCAAATGGAAGACTCAGTACTTTTCCAATGAGTCTAGCTGGACTCTAAAAACGGAGCAGCCTTGGGAGGCAACCTGTTGGCACAAGGATTCTATCCATTCTTTCTATTTTAGCTATTTTAATTGTTGCTGTTTTTTTCTATCACGGGATGGTACTCCAGCATTGTTTTTAACTTTGTTGTTAGTGTTTTCATAATAAGATAAGTTTGAAGCTCAACATGTTGTCATGACTAGTTTGCAAGAGCGAAGGCAAGAAGTTGGAAAGTGGTTGATGTAATTATAGTGCTTGAAGTGTGAAAAAATGGAGGGAGATGTTCATAAAATTGTGTTTGAGATGAAAAGAACCAAAACTGAACTCGAAATATAAAGTTGGCTGTTCATGATCATGCTTGAGGAGAATTGAAGACAAGAGATGAGTTTAAGCATGAAATGAAAGCATTAAGGGTTTTTATTGGAGGAATTTTTTGAGAGGATAAAGGACTTTGAAGGATATATGATATGGGCAAGAGACAAAGCAAGGAGAACCTAAGGAGTCAAGAAATCATCACACCGACAGAATTGAACATTCTGATTTTTCTGTACACGAGGCTCTCAAATGGTTCACCTCAGCCCATGAGCACATTCTACATTGAAAGATCTTCCAACTAGTCCTCACACATCCAATCTGGTTAAATGAAAGAGATATGAGTATAACAAGTTGGATAAAAACAGGGTGCCGATGAATTTCTCGACGTGACCAAAGACCACAATGAAAAACAGAGGCTTTTTAACCTGTAAAACCCATTTTTCTTCTTCCTACTTTATACTCTATCATGCCATACTCTTTCCCTCCAACCATTGTAACTTCTAAATCCACTTTCAAATTCTTCTCCATCCACCTCAAATCCTAAATCACATTCATCCCTCGTCCATCTTCATCATCTTCAAGCTTCAAAACCCATCACAGTCCCAGGCCAAACGCATTCTTGTTGAACCTCAATTTTCAATCCATCATTCCAAACATCAAAGAGGAGTTACAATGGAAGAAAAATTTGTGCTTGGTTGTTTGTTTTGGGTTCTTGTGGATCATTGTTGATTGTGGAGTGATTTGCATGGGTTGAAGGAGGTTTTGAAGAATCAAAACTCACTATTTGAGGTGCCATGAAGTCAAGCAATACCAAGTGTTTGAGAGAAAATGCCAAAGCTAATTTCTTCATGGCCCCAAAGAAGCAAAGAGTATATCAAGGGTAGTACTACCAATGTTAATGTCTGAAAATCAATTGCATCTATTCAAAGTGGCCAAGACTACAAAGGGGAGTTCACTTTTTCCTAAACTCTCTCTTTATTACCCTTTACTTTATTGCTCCTTTGCTCATTACTGTGACATTTAGGACAATGTTCATCCTAAAGCTCGGGGGGTGCTTATTTTGTTAGTTTATTGTGTCACACCCCATGTTGCAAAATGACAGTCTCTGAGGATGAAATTTTCTCGGTGTTTTTCCTCGGATAATGACTTTGTTTGATGCTTCCTAACTTACATCTTAGTTTGGTATATATATATATATATATTTAGTTAGAGTTTATTGAGTTAATTTGAGTTTTGCTTAAAGTTGTTGTGGATGTCAATAAGGACCATAAACAATCCTTGGGATATGGACAATATTAGAGATAATAGACTTAATGCTTAATGAGTTATCTCTTAATAGATATTTAGTTATTGGTTTCTCAAAATCCATGAACTTGGTCACTAAGACCCTTGAAAATCATTTTTTGCTTAGGTTAGAGAAGGTTTATGAGAATCCATCTTATTTTGATCTCCATAGGTTCTAGAACTTTTATCATTATCGCTGAGGCGAAATCCTAGGCAACACAACAATTGAGAAATGATATAGGCCATCCTTGGAAAGATTGTGCCTGCTAAATCCTATTAATATGCATATGCATATTCCTAGTAATCAAGATGTTTGAGCCTTAAAGAGCCAAAATTTTGTTTATAAAAACCAAGCTCTTAGCCAATAACCTTCCTATATCACTATCCCCCTCAATAAAGAACCAAACTCACCCATAACATGAGGATTTGAACATAATTGAGAAAGGTGGCAGGGAGAGCTAGGGAGTTATTTCCATAGAAAATAACTCCAAATCAAGAAATGAGTAAAGTTGAAAAAAAATCTAAAATATCAAGTGTAAAAGAAGCAAAAATACAATAAAAGTCAAGGAGGAGTGAGTCTAGCTCTCGTAGCCTTCCTTCCTAGAGCAAAGTAGTCCAAGGTGTCTCAACACCTAGGTACCCTAAGGCCAATTTGTCCGGGAGTTATTGATTTAAAGTTCGCAAGGGTTGGTGTAAAGCTTAAGGGGTTTTGACATTGCACTACTCTAATAACCTTGTCTTAAAGAAAAAGGCTTCTTGGTGTTTGTTGAAAGAATGCAGAATTTGTGCAAGAAAAGTGATATGAGGAGTATGGAAGGATGCACCTAAACAGATTGGGGTGTATGAGAGTGTCACTATGCTTATGGTAAAAACTAAAAGATGGAATAGAGCCGCTCACGCAAAATATGTATGTTTGGGTGAGTTTAGCCTAAAATAACTACTCAACTACTCCTTACCCAAGCCTTACATTACAAGCTTATAAAGACCTACTTGATCTTGAGAGTTGTGTATGCCTACATTAGTGGAGAGTGATAAGCATCAATGTGTTTCCATGGAACCTAAATAAATTATCTTAGAGATCCGTGGTACTTTCTCAATTCTCATAAACTCATTTAGCTTGCAATTGTTTGATAGGGAAGACCACACACACAATAACACACTAGTGAGAACCATGATCTAAATTTGTCTATTATGAGATTAATTCACTATTAAAATGAATAAATTATCTTGATCATATTCCTCTATATTCCTTGAAAGGGTGATTCTGAGACACATATCATGGTTCTCTTGCAAAGCTGATTATCAATGGTTAAATAAAAAGGGTGAAATGAACTCTTCTCTCTTCATTTGCTTGGGGACAAGCAACTTCTTTCTTTTGCTTGGAGGACAAGCAAAACTAAGTTTGGGGGTGTTTGATGAGTGCAAACTCATCTATGTTTTGAGTTCATTCCACATGCTATTTTGTGCATTTAATATCCATATTCATGTAAACTCATAAAATTTCCCCAAACTTGGTTTTGTAGGATTATTGATGAAAAGCAAGTGATTTGCAAGAAATGAGCAATATATCTAAAAGCAAAGAGTCAACCGGGAGAGTCTCATAGCGCACAACTGAAAGATGAATTTTTCTGTACCATCTAGAACATCAAATGGTTCAAATTTCTCCCGACCGCATTCTACATTCAAAGAGCTTTCCAACGAGTACTACACGCCTAAATCCGAGTTAAAACGAAGAAGTTATGGGCCCGACAAGTTAGAGAAGAAAAACCAGTTGTTGTCCAGAAAATTTGTCACGACAAGAGAGTATGTCGCGACTGTGAGAGTATGTCGTGACCGATGTCGCGATCAGAGAGAGGCCACACCGATGTCGCGACAGAGAAATGGTGTCGCGACAAAAACCCGTGCTCATGCACTTAAATGCCGTTAAACTTGAAAAAGGCCGAAAATTGAGTTTTGACCTAATTTCAAGCCCATTTCACCCTAGAACCATATTTATACTGCTTTTAGGTAAAGAGGCAAGCGGAAAGATTGGAGAGCTTCTGGGGTTTCTCTCTAGACTGCCCATTTTTCCAGCTTTTCAGAGATTTTATTTGTTTTAGATTTGAGAGCGCTTTTAGAGCATATTTTTGTTTCTATTGAGATTTCCTTTGTCAGATAATAGAGATTCAGATTTCACTAAGGTTCAAACAAGGATTTGAAGCAAAAATCTGGATTTTTCTCTCTCATGGGTTTTCTCTCTAACCGGCCATTTTCTGCTTTGCTGCAGATTATTTTTAATAGATCTAGAATAGTTTTTGTTAAGATTTTTATTTCTATTGAAGAGATTTTGGTGTTGTACTCATATTCAATTTATTTACCGTCGAGGTGAAGACGGCTCAAATCTGAGTTTTTCTTCTTTCTTGATTTTCTTCGTTTTCTTACTTTTTTGTTTGATTAGTGATGATTGAAATCCAAAGAATGGAACATTAAACACCCTCTAGGGTTGGGGATTAATTGTTGAACATCTAGATTTGCAAGCAACTATTTGTGGGTTTGAAAACTGAATTTATATAATTGGTAGTTCTATATAATGAATTGTTCGAATATTAGTAGCTTATACCCATAAAGGAGTCAGATCTTTGCTCGATTTCGTGAGGCTCCTCTCAAAGACACGTAGATGGAGATTCCCGAGAGTAAAGAGCCGTAACTTAGGGGTATGTTAGACTAATATCTTGAACTAATGAATCCTGAAAATTACTTTGATAGATCACCAATTTACTCATGGTGAGGATTAATTAGATGATGTAATACTTAATTGATCGAGGTTTCTCCTTAGTTCAATGAAAGGATCTTGATCCCGTTAGCAAATATCTAATCAAGGAGATAGAAAATTTTATTAGATTTGAAGGACGAGATACCAATTACATTGGAGTAAGGCTTGCATTTCGTCTATGGGGGCAAGAATTCTTCGCCTATGAGAAATGGTTAGAAGTATTGAAAAGAAAACAATCAAATCTTTTTAAAGAGTGCCAATTTTAAGGCAGTTATTAGACTCATTTGTCTCCGAAAAGGAATATGGTGTGTTAGATAGTGAAATGTATGGTGTATGGAGAAACTGAAAGCATACTACATTGCCTGACAAATCCAAGATTCAACTCACAAATGTTGTGCTTTCAAGGAAATGCAACTCGGTTTTGTAATAATATCCCATCCCTAGTGACTCTCTTCATACCTTTTAGAATTAAGTAGTTGTTTATTTGGTAGATTTTTAGGATTAGTTTTAAACTTCATTTTATTTCAATTAAATTGATTTATTCACATCCTATTTGATCGCCAACAGTGAAGAGCCCTTGTAATCGGGTGATCAAATTCCAATTAGAGAGAACCTCCAACCCTGGCATTTTATATCCGGACTCCTAGAGTCCACTTTATTACTATGACCTGCATCTGCGTAAAGGTTATGTTGGTAATACTTTTCATTTCCGGGCTTTTGAGTATACTTACTTTTGTTTCAAATCGCTTGAGTATTTACCACATTCACTCCCTTGACCATATTTTCACATATACATCATCATTTGTCTCCTAATCAAGCTTACCTGTCGGGATTAGATAGTTCTTTTGATAATAGTGTTATAAATTTGTACATGTGTTTTGGCCGCTTAACAAGTTTTATGGCGCCGTTGCCGGGGATTAGACAATAGTCCTTGGTACAGTGTTGCTAAATTTTTGTATATGTCTTGTGGTCGCTTAACATCTATTAGGAAGGCTTTTCACGTTAACCTTTTTGACTGCACAGTCTCAAAATTTTGCAGATATGTTGGGACTCGTTAATCATAAAGTGGGGATATTTACTTACTTGCTCGAGCACCTCCCAAATTTCAGTTTGGTTTGTGATTTTTTTCTTGCCTCTTAGTGCTTGAGGAAATGGAGGGGGCATGTTTTTCTTCGTTGAATCTTCTCTGATTATCATTCTCTCAGGTTCAGCTTCCTTTTCTTTTCTGATTTCTTCTGCAATCTTTGGCACTGTTTGCTCAATTTCTTTTCCACTCCTCAAAGTGATGATAGCTTTTACTTCATCCATCCTTGAGTTGCTGGAAGAACCTATTTCATGGACTCCCTTTGGATTGGCAAGATCCAGGGAAGGAATCTTCCTTTCTTTGTACTCCAACCGATTGGTAATCCTGTGTCGAATACCAGTAGATAATCAATTGATTGCGCTACTTTCTTTCAAGCCTATCCATTCTCTTGTTTAGGTGTCGCACAAGATCAATTCTTTTTAGCCAATTGTACATTGATCCCCTTTTGTTCTTCCAATAAAATCATCACAACCTTGCTCAAATTTAAAAAAGCTTGTTCAACAAGGGATGATGATGGTGATGGTTGTGGTTGAGACGTATAACTGAACCGTTGTTTGGCACTGGGCACATACAGGGGGATTAGGCTTCAAGAGAGATTAGGCGATTCTTCCAATCGGGGATTATATGTATACCATATACATGGCTGTGGCTTGTATTGGCCTACGACATTGGCATGCTCGCCATCAAATCTCTCACCGAGGGAGCACTGACGTTGTTCTTCAGACTAAGGATTGGCAATTGAAGCATGGTTTACCAGGCAGACGGCCACCGCCTGACTCTCATGTAGCCTTTTTCCTTCCAGCTCTTCCACCTTCCTTGCTAAGGTTGATATCTTTGCTTTCATCTACATATCCTCGAAGTGCAAAAATGCCTCCCTTTTGGTGGGCTGAAGGCCTTATTTTCTCCACCTCCCTTGGGTCTGGCTCATCCCATCCCTTAGAAGTTTCAACCACATAATTCAAAAAGTCCCTGGCTTCATCTGGGTGCTTGCTCAGGAAGTCCTCCACATTGTTTCCAAAAGAGTTGCTTCATGGCTGGAGACATACCACCATAGAAGATTCACAAGCATCCAAGTATCGAAACCATGATGTGGACATGCAATGATGTTCTCCATGAACCTCTCCCAACACTGATAAAACTTCTCATAGTCATGGGCTGCAAACGTGTAGATTTGCCTCTTCAAATTATTGGTCTTGTGAGCACTGAAGAATTTTTTTAAAAACTCTGCTGGAGCTCTGCCCAGCTTCTAATGGTTCTTGGTCTCAGTGAATTAAGCCATATTTTGGCTTTGTCTTTGAGGGTTAATGGGAATGCCTTCAACTTCATCAAATCCATATCGGTTACACCCTCCTTAAAAGTTATGCATACTTCCTCAAAATCCCATGCAAAGTGGATTTTCATTTTCCTACCATGAAAGTCGGGAGTAGGGGCACTGTAGAGATAAGGTCTCACCGCTACATCCTCGCCAGGTATGACAGATGGTGCACTAACTCTGTGATATATGGTCCCTCATTGACCGTATGTTGTTGATTCATGGAGCTACTTGCTGGGACTTTGTTGTTCCTCGTGAGATCCATTTGCTCACTCGTGTATACCGACTTCACAACTTTATTCAACAGGCCGCACTCTTTGCGCCTAATTCGATATATCTCTATCCCAGTGATGCATAAACACCTGTGACACAAAAAGAGACAAAGCAAGGAACAACTACAAAGCTTGCCAAAAAGATTAGTGTTAGCCAATTAATAAAATGACTGTAATAATAAACCGCCTGAAGAAGCATCGGGGCTGAAAAAACTTTATATTCAAACAATGAAATTCAAAAGGGTTGTAAGGTCCCCAACACTTGTAATGAAGATTACAAGTACATATCAACTCATCATCTGAGCTGGCACCATCCTGGCAACGATTTATTTGATTCATGCCACAAAGAGTGGGATCCAAAATCAACAAAATTTGTATCCTAATTTCCTCCCACCGTGTAGTCAAGCCATCATAGTGATACTGCCTCTGTGGTCGAACATGTGAATGGGTTTCCGCCTTACAAATGACTTGTATCATGATTCAAAATAAGTAGGCTTAATTTGGATTTTCGGATTTGCATTAAAAGTGTGGTTGTCATGTCACTAAGTTAATCGAAAGCGCTTTAAAATAAGATGTAAAAAGAATACCTCAAGTTTTGGGGTCACTAGTTTGGTATGATGGGGTTGTAGAGGTGTCCTCGGGTTATTTCGCATTAGGGCAATGACATATAGTCGCTTCCAAACCGACCTTGTTTAACTTTAAAACCAACCCTAGTAACATTCCTATTTGAACCATAGTACGATCGAGTACTTGACTGTTCTAAATGAAAATAAAGCATTTAAACTAGTTTCTGGTTTGTAAATGACATCTATCGGATGCCTGTATCTACCATTAAGAATACACCAACCCTGAAGCATGCCAAGTATTGACTAAAGGAAATACATTAAATAGCATTTAAACCTTTAAGTGGAATGTTTGAACATTAAATACGCAGAGACCGCTTTCCATGAAAACAGAGGAACACCCGCAAACCCACTTTAACCAACTTCCAGCAACCCTTTTCAAGGTTTGAGGTTTAGTTTCAAACATCCTTTGAGTTGTCATCCTCAAAGGGGTGTGTTTGGCAGCCTAGAAAATGAGAGAAAGATGAGAGAGAAGAGAGAAAATGGGAACCAAAACAGGGGCGTAAATGAAAACTGCGTGAAATCAATAGCTAGGTTACAAAATGTTCATAACATGGCTTATATAGCCCCACAAACATGCGAAAATACCAAACTGGCCTAAATAATAGGATTACATTGAGGGAAAAAGGGGAAATAATCAAAACGGAGTCGTTTGGATCACAAAAACAGGATGCAGAATTTTCGCTATGCACAGTAATTTTTGCTATGATAGCGAAAATTCACTATGATAGTGAAATTTCGCTATCATAGCGAAAATTCAACTATAGCAAAAATTGAAAATTTCGCTATGATAGTAGTTTTCGCTATGATAGCAAAATTTCATTTATCATAGGAAAAAAATTTCGCTTATCATAGCTAAATTTCTCAGTATATCTAAAAATTCAGCAATGATTAAGTAAATTTTCGCTATCATTGCAAAATTTCGCTATGCCCGCGAAATTGCCAATCTCTACCGCCGTCGATCCTCCAACCCGTACGCGCATCTTCCAGCCTTACTATTCTTCACACAGCTCGATGAAATTGACGAGAATTCATACGTAATCCTGGCATAAATTAGCACAATTTCATGCCAAGCTGAGGCGATTGCAAAGGTTTACGTAAATTCTTCAAACTACCAAAAACAATCTCGAAACAAAATCAAAGAGTACTAATCGACCCGCACATGTCAATCGGGCTTAATTAATATGATTGGTACGCAAAGCACTCAAAACCCATCTGGCCAGGACTCCGCGCCAAAGACTAAGTACTAATCACCCCGGCGCATCACCTTCCGTCCCCGCTCCGCCCTCGCACCCGACAACAAGACCTCCACCAGTCCCCTGCATCGGGGCTCTTCGCTTCACGACTCCACCGACACTGCCGGAGCCGTGCCCGCTGGGCAACCCCCGCTTGCCTGAGCCAGCCTAGCCGTCACCATTGCTGCCCATCCCGCGCGTGCCTCGCCTGAGGCCCGCACCCGAGGAGGCCATCGTTACAGCCCGTGGTTCGTGACCCGCACTCTTGCCGCAGGCGGCGCCTGCACATCCAGTGGCTACCGCGAGCCATCTCCGCCCGATCCGCAGGCGCTCCCGCATTGACTCCTTAGGGTACCGATGCGCAGTCATGCCCCCTGCAGCCTATTCTGTAGGAGCCTCAGGTTCGAGCCCCATCCAGGCGATATCACACTCGGGTGGGACCTCGCCCCCCTCTCCAGTGCATCCGCGACCACCCCGGAGGGCCCCGCCTTCCAAGCGGGCCCGAACATCCGGGCCCGGGAGTCTCAATGAGCCCAGGCCCGAGCCGCCGCCTCCAACCGGGACATCCGAGCCATCGCCCGCTAGCCGCGGATTCGATCCTGCGGAACGTGGAACGACGTGCCGTGGACTTCACCTGGGAGTCATTCATGATATGCCAAAGATGGGCAAATGCACCGCGATTCAGATTCGACGCGTTAGTCCAGAGGTACTATCGGGCCGCTCGCTCATGACCTCCAAGGCAGTTCTTCTATCCCCGGGTGGTACTTGAGTTTTATCACACTATGACATCCTAGGGAGCGTCCGGTCAGATGTAGATCTGGTTAAGTATCGATGGTCGCCCCGAGTCTCATGAGTTGCGTATATCAACACGCATTAGCTCGCCAAGAGTTCGGCAACCTACGCAGTATCGCTGAAGGGTCTCACCATCGCCTAGAGAGATGGTTCGCTCTCTCTCTCGAGATACAATAGCCGGTTCGATACTCTTTCGCAGCCAGCTTCCTCCGCAGATGCTCCTCACGGACCATGTACTTTGGTCCAATCTTTCTCTACGAAGATATTTACAAATAAAGGTGATAGGCGCTTATTCTCGAGCCTTGTACCGGACGTAGGGGTTCGGTTCGCCTCACGATTTATTACATGACCGATGGTTAAGCATTTCTCGAGGAGAAGGTCCACCGCAAGGACCTGGCTCGGGTGGAGGCTATTCCATTATTGATGCCGAGGTTACTATCCCACATCTTGGAGCATCTTGGGTTCCTTGAGGGATAATGATAGAGCGCCGGCACTGCCCTTAGATCTTATCCCCTTGAGCGAACCCCTCGTCTATGTCAGCTTCTTTCTTCTACACCAATAGAGGAGGTAGAGGATGATTTTGCGAGGACTCCACTGGGGTGAGCAAATTAGCCCTAGTGGTGGAGGTGGAGGGGACTTCGCCCGGATTCGCCCCCTTAGTTCCACTCTCTCCCGCTCTGCCTCTCGGGAGACAATAAGCCCATCCTCCACATCACAAATGCACTGAAAGCACATCCTGGCCACTTTTAGGGACGACAATCGGTTATGGATGTTGTCCGCTCACTTGCTACTACTCAGACCGTTTTGGTTGAGCGGATGGCCCGAGCTGAGGTCACTCTAGCTCAAAATCAGGCTATTCTCCTACAAATCTCGTGAGCCACTGCCTCCCACTACCGGCCGCGGATGTGAGCTCCACATCGTAACGCCTAAAAAATACCCTATAATTTTTATGGTAATTTTATTATATATTATGGGTATGAATTGAGACAAACTTGGGTTTTTTTCCGAGAAAAATTGACAAATTGATAAATTATGAAAAATAAATTGAAGGCGTGAGCATATGATTTAATATTATATGCTAAAATGAGAAAATTGATCGAACCCAAAAATAACCCAAGTGAAAAATAACAAATGTGAGAATTTGTAAAATAAGGACCTAAGGGTCAATTATTATAAAGAATAAATGTCTAGGTGAATTTATGATAAATGAATGGCCAAAGTGGAATAATAGGAGACTTAAAAGAAATAATGGGTTTAAGCCAAACAAGGCTCCATGAGAATTAAGTGACTTAAGACAAAAATGGGAAATGAGTAAAGGTTGTAGGCCAAACATGGCCTGTATAATTAAGTTGATTATAAAGACCAAAATGTGTATCTAGGGCATCAAAGAGCAAATCCCCGCTTTTGAATAGGAGAAAGGAGAAAAACGAAAAGCTAGGTTTGTGCACAGAGTGGCTTGGGTTGGCTTGCTTCCCACTCTGTTCCAAGAGATCAAAACAACATGGAAGAGGAGATTTGAAGAGGATAAGGCAAAGAAAAGTCAAAACCTTAACTTCTATTTGATTTAGATTTTGGGGAAAAAGCCTAACATGAGAAAAGTGATTTTATCAGTCTAAACCACTTTGGTTGCTTGCAGATTCCATGGTGGATTTTTGATATGGGACGAATTGGGGAAGATTGGTGGATCAAAAATGAGTGAAAATACAAAATCCCGCACATTTCTAGGCAAAAACCCGTAGGGTGTATCTAAGACAAAGCTGAGCTGCACCCTAAGACAAAGTATGCAAAGGTAACCTATACCTGAAAGGCCAAGGCGCACGGTGATAGCGTTCCAACAGCCCTGTTTTGACATGTTTTTGCGTTGGTAAGTCCCGTATTCGTATACTAATGTCTAGGGACCCTAAGAAATGAATAATGGGGGTTCAAAAAAGGATAGAACTAAGTGAAATTGCTTATTCTGCTGACCATCTTTCTAAGCAGACTTAGTGTCTAACCCAAGACTTTTAACAAAATAAATTTGTAATTCACTAAAAATTGTTTAAAATTGTTTATCCACTAAGAGTGGTAATGAATGTTATTGACTAGGACTTGAGATGATCGTGCCTAACCTAGACCGAGAGAAGAAAGAGGCAAGATCTGATGCCTTCATTTGTCTCTTCCGACTCTATTCTTATTTCAAGCATTTTGGTAGTTACCAAGCAACTATGAAATGAGTACGAATGGAGAAGGGAATAAGTGTGATAGATTGAGTATATCTTTCAAAAGATAATACGAAAGTGAATATGAAATTGAAATTTATACTGAAAACCGAATACCGTGAATGATGATAAGGACGGGATTCATCAAACGGAACTGGGCTATAAATGTGAATCACCGATATCGGTCGAACCGCCGGCGATGCACCAATCGCATCCGCCACGGTACACCTCGAAATTATTCCAATGTCCCACTTAGCGGGATGCACTAATCGGCATCCACGCGATGGTGTATGCATTGAAGAAATGTCCACTCGCGGATGCAATTAATCGCATCCATGACGACGTATGACATTTAATTGATACCATGTCGTGGTGCACCAAACGGCATCCGGCCATGATGGGAGACCGATTATGATATCGGCGCCTGGGAAACAAACAAAGATCCGCCGCGATGGGAGACCGGTCTGTTAAATGAGTAAACACATTATCATCGATAATAAGTATGATTCATTAAACGGAACTGGCCGAAAAATGTAAATTGAATAGTCAAGGTGAAAGAACCAACATTGACGCAGCGAAAAATGGGATTTCATGTATATATGCTTAAATCTCATAAATTGAATTGTGAATGAATTGTTGCATTGAAAATGCATGTTATGATATGGCAATGATTTGTATATTGAAAGCATGCAAATGGATAGCATGAGTATATAAAGATATATTAGGCATGGTTTAATGTTAAATGCATGCCGGAAGTTAAATTGAATATTGAATAGAATCAGATAGAACCACTAAGCATGAAAATGCTTAGCGTGTAGTTTTAT